>JAVJIF010007850.1:0-162082 GCA_038442645.1 Agave tequilana
ACTACTGTTTGAGTTGGGCTAGCCATGCTATTCCCTCAGCATGATAAGTTGTCGAAGACTTATGTTGGGCTTAAAGGCCAACATTTCCTCTATCCTTAGCGTCGGAGGCTCGGATCAACCGGGAACGTGTCCCTTAGGATTTTTAGCAAATCCTCAGCTGTCAACGGGTTTGAGGTGCCTTTACCAACTACCGTTTGAGTTGGCTAGCCATGCTATTCCCCTCAGCATGATAAGTTGTCGAAGACGTTATGTTGGCTTAAAAGCCAACATTTCTTCTATCCTTAGCCGTCGGAGGCGTTGGATATCAATGAAGAAGCTTTCTTGTTTTGATCAGAGGTGTACTTTTAACTTGATCAGCAGAAGAATACCATCTAAGGATAGTATTTCTTCAGGAACCTGCCATTGATCGGCATCATGAGTGTATCGCCATTTGAAGTTATGAGGCGATATGATCCATTTGAGTAGACTGACTTACTACAAATGGTCCTTCCCATTTGGGTTGGAATTTTCCTTTTGTCTTGTGCGTCATCACCATGGGTCTTCTGACGGCTAAGACAAGATCGCCTTTCTTAAAAGTTCGTACTTTAACTTCTTGTTGAAGGCTCTGGTGATTCGAGCTTGGTAGAGCTCGATTTACTGTTGGGCTTGCAGACGCTTGTCGTCTAAGGCCTCCAGTTCTGGAGTCGCTGTCGATGCTTCTCCTCTGTCGTCATCTCCGCTGTCAAGGCGACGCGTAGAGATGGAATTTGGATTTCCAGGGGAAGCACGGCTTCACATCCGTATACCAAGGAAAACGGCGTGGCTTTAGTCGGGGTTCGCACTGTTGTGCGATAGGCCCATAAGCATTCGCCTAGCTTGTCGTCCCAGTTGCGTTGACATCTTCGAGATGAACTTTTTGAGAAGCTTGCCAATGGTCTTGTTGAAAGCTTCTGCGAGGCCATTAGCGGCAGGATAGTTTGCCGTTGAAGACACCACTCTGGACTCTGAACTTAGCGCAGAATCTCTGGAATGCGGCTGATGAACTGGGGTCCATTGTCATGGACAATTCGCCGAGGTACGCCGAAACGGTAAATAACGTGATGGTTCACGAACTGATCACGTTCGACGATTTCACCCTCCTTCAAAGGAATGGCTTCGGCCCATTTGGAAAAGTAATCAGTTATTGCTAGAATGAACCGATGTCTCTTGATGATGGTGGCTGATAGGACCAACCACATCCATCCCCCACATCTCAAATGGCCATGTAGAGCGTCGTAGAGTGGAGGTACCCTGGTGCTTGATGGATAAAATCTCCATGTATTTGGCAAGCGTGACATCTTTTGGCATAGACGACGGCGTCGGCAACCATCTTGGGCCAATAGTAACCCAATCTTTGGAGTCGATGTGCCAGTTTTGGGCCAGGTTGATGGGCTCCGCACGTACCGTCGTGGGCCTCTTTCAATACTCCCGGGCCTCTTTTGGTGAGAGGCACTGAGTAAGATCCCGTCATGCGACCGACGATACAATGTTCGTGTAATCGCATTATAGTAAAACTTAGGGGCTTTCCTTCGAATGGCAGCCGCTTCTTGGCGTCCTCAGGCAGGATGCCGTACAAGACATAGTCGATGTAGGGGAATCGCCAGTCTTTAAGCTCTGGGCCGGTTGACGCTTCAAGTGCTTCTTCGCGGTGAAGACCTCCCGTGACTCCTGATAATCCTCGAGAGCATTTCTCGGGCAATACAGGTCGTGGCTGTAGACGAATATCTTCTCCATTGCTCCCAGGAAGAGCTTAGGAGGCAGCCAGGGATGCGAGTGCATCTGCGTGCGCATTTTGCCTGCGCGGTACATGGTCGATGTAGAAGCTTGTAAATCCCTCGGCCATGCGGATAGTTGCATTGTAATAGGGTACCAAGTCTTCATGTTGACCTGTGACTCCCCGCGAATTTGGCTGACGATGAGTTTAGAGTCACCGTATGCTCGAGATTTTTAACGCCAATCTCATCGGCGAGCTGCATCCCGATTAATAGAGCATGTACTCCGCCACATTGGTGGAACAAGGCTCTGTTAGCGAGACAGCTCGGGGGATCACATAATTTTGTGGGGGAAGACAAGTACTACTCCTACCCCCGCCACTACGTGTCCCTTGGGGCTTGTCCTTGATGCACCGTCGAAGAAAAGTTGCCACACTTGACTTCGAACGATGTCTGAGTCAGGTAGACTTCGGCCACTTTGTCTGGGAGATCCTCGTAGACTTGGCTGCCCTTGGATCTAGGTGTTCAGCTAGGAAGTCTTGCGACCGCTTGTCCCTTTATGGCTTTCTGCGCAGAAAGTGCATATCATACTGGGATAGCAATATGGCCCACTTTGCCAGTCGGCCATTTAGCGATGAAGGTTTAGTCATAAGTAACCTCAGAGGGTTGACTTTTGATATGACATTTATAGTCTGGCCTACCAGATAGTGTCGCATTTTCTGAATGGCGAACACTAGTGCCAAACATTCCTTCTCGATCGGGTTGTACCGATGTTCGGCTCCGATCATTGTTCTACTCAGATAGTAGATTGCCTGTTCTCGTCCTTCTCATCATTCTGAGCTAGTAGAGCTCCCAAAGAATGGTCCATTGCCCGGACGTACACCAGGAAAGGCTTTCCGGATACCGGGCTGCAAGGACTGGTGGTTGGTGAGGTATACTTGATTCCTCGAACGCTTGTTGGCAAGCGTCATCCCAAATGAATGAGACACCCTTCTTCATCAGCTTAGCGAAGGGTTGGCATCTTCCGGAGAGGTTTGAGATGAACCTACGGATGTACGCCAATCGACCCTGTAAACCCCTAAGTTCCTTGAGGTTTCTCGGGGGTTGCAACTCTTGGATAGCGCGGACTTTCTCCAGATCCAAATGATTCCTGTGGAAGTCACAACAAATCCTAGGAATTTGCCACTGGCTACCCCCAGGAAAGACTTGGTGGGATTCATCTTCAATTGATGAGCCCGCATGATGTCGAAGACCACCTTCAGGTCTGCTACGTGATCGCCTTTAGCGCGGCTTTTTACGCGATGTTCGTCAACATAACATTCCACTGTTTTGCGTATTTGTTGATGGAAAATGGCGTTCATGGCCCTTGGTATGTTGCCCCTGCATTTTTTAGTCCAAAAGGCATGACAGTATAGCAATATACCCCTAGAGGAGTCCTGAAGGAGGTGTGCTTTTCGTCGTCAGGATACATTTTGATTTGATTGTATCCTGAGAATCCGTCCATGAAGGACATTCGTTCGAATCCACAAGTATTGTCAATCATGACATCTGTAATCGGCAATGGGAATTCGTCCTTGGGGCAGGCCTCGTTTAGATCACGGAAGTCGATGCAGATCCGGATTTTCCCGTTCTTTTTGGAGACGGGGACGATGTTGGCTACCCAATCGGGATGCTATTCTTCCCTGATGAAGCCAGAATCAATAAGTTTTCTGACTTCTGATTGAATTGCCTCCATTATTTCTGGGCGAAACCGTCGCTGCTGTTGTTTGACAGGCTTTACGTCCGGATTGATGTTGAGGCGGTGCATGGCCACTTGAGGATCAAGTCCTGGCATGTCCTCATAATTCCAGGCGCGACGTCTATATACTCTTGTACAGAGATATTAGATCCTTCTTCTCCGATGGTGACAGGCCGTCACTTATGAAGATGGGCTTAGGGTTAGCCTCATCTCCTAGATTGATCTGAACAACCTTGTTCTTCTGTGGGTGGCTCACGCTGTTCAAAGCGGGTATCCCAAAGAGCATTTAAATGTTTGATCCATGGATCTGTATCAGATTGGATCATTTCTTCATTTCTATCTTCCAGGCGGCTTGTCGAAACCATGTTCACTGAAAGTTTCTTGAAGATATTGCCGACACTGACATCTGACCCCAAGATGATGTTTCTGAAGAGTGGTCGTTGTTCGACGATTCTTGAGAACCGGAGGCTGATGGGATTGGAGTTGATACATAGCCCAACCCCTGCGCGTCCGATGATAATAATCAGGGGCCTTCCCTTTCGGCACAAACGATCGAAGCAGGGTTCTCCTTCCTTTGCCGAAGTTCAACCCGGGCTTGTGTGGTAGATCGTACCCCATTTGCTTCATCATTCTGAGCGCTTTCGATTCATAATGGGTCGAGCTGAGGGGATTCCTCCTCGCTTTCCGATTCTTCGCGGGGAGTTGGTTCAGACGAGATTCGCCCAAAAAGAATTGGTTTTTGGCCTTTTCGTCTTGTCAGGACCATGAATATAGATTCTGCGCATCTCCATTATCCTGGTATGTCCCGAAAGATGATTTTACTGGTACATGCAATGATGTCAGAGCATCCATTGCCGACCAGATGTCATCGTCTATGTCGGTACTAGTATCCGACGGTATTGAATCGGATGCACACGCAGAAAAATACTCAAAGTCTAAATTCTCATTAATATACCACGCCGCCTGCATCTCGGTGGTATTATCAACATCGAGCTCATTAGTGCTCTTTACAAGTGGTTCCAACTTCCACAGGCACTCTTCTTGCTCGGGCTCAGTGTCAGCCTCATTACCAGAGTCTGGCACTTCCAGTTGCGGGGTTCATCCACCAGATCCTGATATAGGAGGGAGTCCGTGAAATAATTTTTGACCCCCTTAAAACGGATACCCTTTCGGCAACCAACGTTTGCACCTTCCCACTCGCGTCAATGTATTTCATGACTTGGTGAAGAGTGGGAGGGAACGATGGAGTTGCGGTGAATCCATGGTCGTCCCAGCAGCAGATTGTAGGAAGTGTCGGCATCGATGACGTAGCACGTCACCTCCGACTTGAGGCTCCCAATTGGCACTTGAGCTTGATCTTCCCCATCGGACGGGTGCCATGGCATTGAACCCGTAGATGGTCGTCTGTGTAGGGCTCAGACGGTGAGTAGGGATGCCGAGGTGTTGCATGACTCCGGCGGGGCATGATGCTCAGTGCGGACCCTGGATCTACCTGAATGCGGTTACCTCAGACGATCCCAATATACCCTGTGAAGTACAGGGTCGATCATGCTTCCCTTTAACCTGCATATCATCTGCTGTGAAGGTAATGCAGGGAGCATTTGGGGAGGTGTGGAGACAATCCTCTACATCTTCCTCCTTCGGGCACCTGGGTCATAAAGACCTCAGCTTTTCAGAGCTTCTTGCAGAGCTTCTCTGGTGGACTTTGATAGTCTAAGAAGTTCATACAAGGTAATGCGTGCCGGAATGTTGGCCAATTGAGCCAGGACATCAAAGCGGTAAGGTGCTGTAGATCCTTCAACAATGCCCTTTTGAAGGGCTCGAGAAAATCGAGTCTCCTTCTGCTTCTCCACAGGTGGCTTCGTGGAGGGCCTAGTTGGCTCTGCAGCCGGTTGTGGAGGGTTTGCCGCCATTTCGCCGTACTGCTTCAAGTAGGGCTGTCCTGAACGAGTCCCCGTCATTGGTTGGTTGGGCTCTGCGGCCAAGACTATTGTTCCTCTTCTGAATAGTCAGTGAGGGAACATCATCCTCTGCTTCTGGGAGGAAGCACATACCACATGGCAGGACGAAGCTTTTGCCTTGCCTTGGACTTCCTGTTGGTTACAGTAGTCCACTGCTGGCTGTCCACTAGGTCAGGGTGGACCCACATAATTTCCCCTTGAGGCGTAGGGACGGGTACCAAGCCCTTCTCCTGCTGCTGGTGAGGGTCTGTGTTGACCACTCTTAATTCTCCCTTGAAATAGGAGTTACCCCTGCAGGCGTTGGAGGTTGTCTCCCGAACTGGAGAACCGATGTCACATTAGCCGTGACCTTCTTCTGCTCTGGTCGGAGCTTTAGCACCTCCGCGTCAATCAGAGCCTGAAGGATATCCTTGAAGACGTAGCAGCTTTTGTAGGATGTCCCAACATCCTGTGGTACATGCAGTAGTTGGGATTGTCGGTCTTGCCGACTTCCTCCGGGCGCCTAATTTCAGGGAGCTTCAGTCGGTTGCTCTTGTTGAGTAGCTTGAAGAGCGAATCGACATGTTCCTCCTTGAAGGAATACTGCTTGTTGGCGCGGGGTTGGCTTGAAGAGCCACTCGCCTTGGCTGGTTGAGGTTTGGTGGGAGATTTGGTCTCCGTCGCCAAATTATCCTTCCGCTTCGTCTGGAGGGAGGTGTCTGGCGCTCGCCTAGTTGACCTTTCCGGCCTAGGCTTGCCTTCTTCTGCCCTGACGCGGGCAACAATCTCCTCAGCCTGTTCACCTTGTTGGACTAATTGTTTCCAGGTGCGGCTTTCAGCAACTCCTATTTGAGCAAGGAGTGAGGGTTGGAGGTTGTGGCGGCATGTTTCCACCAGGGTGGCCTGGGTCATACCGCTTGGACACCGGAGTGCCACGTTCCAAAATCTTTCCACGAAAGATTTGACGGACTCTCCCTTTCGCTGTCTCGTAGCTAACAGGGTGGGCATTGTGACCTCGGAATCATCTTCAAAAAAGCGTGTTAGGAACAGCTTCTCCAAGTCGCCCCCAGTTCTTGATAGAACCTTCCGAGAGTTTCATGAACCACTCAAAGGCCAACCCTTTCAGGGTGCCGATGAATAGTCGCGCCAGGATGGCGTCATTATCTACTACATTCCCGGTTTGGGATTTGAAGTAGTAGATGTGCTGATTAGGGGACCCCTTCCCATCGAAGGCTTGGAGGGTTGGAGCCTTGAACTTAGGAGGGTACGGGAAAGACCACTCAGCTGGATAAGGCCGGACCACTCCAGCTTCTTGGAGGTCTTTGCGACTGGCAAGGGCATTGAGGCGTTCCTCCAATTGACTCATCCTTTTAGCATGAGCCTTCCCTGGGTCTCGGTCGCCCTTTGCTTGCGACGAGGACTTGGACGAGCTGGACGTAGATCGCCGCGTCTCCTCAGAAGGTTCGGAAGATGAGTTCTCTCCCTTTCTCCCTTTGCCCTTTGACCTCCTAGGAGGAGATTTCCTCCTGTCTTCAAGCAGTTGTGCAATCGCCTGCTTGAGGGAGTCAATCGACGCCTGCTGAGAAATAATCATGTCCATTTGTGCTTTCTGGACCTGCTCTATACGTCTTACCGTCTCCTCAGGAGTGCCTGTCATGTAGGCAGAGGTCTCCTTCTCGACGGAAGAGTTCGAAGCCCTTGATTCCGCTACGGCGGAATGAGACTCATTCACTCTAACACCGTGGGCTAAGGCATTATAGTCAATTGGGGGGAATGGCCCCGTCCGGGTGCGAGTGTGTCGATACACCCCTTCCGGTTCAGAGTCAGACTCGGACTCGTCTGAGCTGACTGCAAGTTGTTTCCCCTTGCTCCTGCTTGTCATGTTCGCAGTAAGCTCTGGGTATTCAACGTCAGAGAAGACTCTCCTTCTATGGGAGCGCCTTATTTTGGCTGACGGGGGAATCGAGGTCAGCTGCCTAACTAAGGACTGCTGGTGCACACTCGACCCGCAACGGCACTCCGCAAGCATGGAGATAAGCGTTGGCAGCAGCAAGATGAAGTGACCTGGTGGGCACTTCTTTTTTTGTCAGATAATCCCTCAAATCAATGGAAGAGGGATCAAAGAGACTAGCCTCACAGCGTCGAAGACAGGAGGCATCCATGTGCTGTGCCGAATGGACGCAGACTTCAGGGACGCAGTTTCCGCGTCGTGACTGTGGAACACGCGTCTGGCGTCTCTGTTGAGGTGAGACGCGAGTATCGCGTTGCTGCCTGGTGCGTCCGGGCTGAGACGCGTGAGAGAGAGTGGGCTACAGGGCGCCTCGTCTCTGGGCGCGTGCCTCTTGCGTTAGACGAGACGCAGAAGCTTCGCTTTGGCGTTTGGTAAGCTGGTCTTCAGGGGACTCAACTTGAGGAGTTACGCGCTTGGCCGCAAACGCGGATTTCACGTACTGGACGTGTGACGGGGTAAGGCGCGAGATTGTACGTCGCGTCTAGCCTCAGTTGGACAACCAACGGTTCCAACTTGCAGTTGACGCGCACGTCTCCTCTGTCGACGCTCAGCATTCCGGTTGCGTCGAGGAGGTGGAGAGAAACCAACAACATCCTGATGTTGAACATCAGGGAGTTTAACCACGCGGGTCTCCTGAGAGACGTTAACGCGGGTTTTCTGTGCGCCGGAGTTGGCGCAACAGCAACTGTGCTTGGGATCACGCGGGCCTTCTGAGAGGCGTTGACGCGTGAACTTTGCTGGGCACGGTGGGCAGCAGCAGCGGCGCCCAAGAGAGCTTCAGGTCGGGCTTCGGGGCCATTCCCGTCGAGACCCTGCGACAGACGCGGGTCTTTGGGCTCTTGGAGCCAGAAGAGAGAAACTCTTCATATTTTGCCTGGTCGAACTCGACGACGAGTGATTCGACCATCTTCCCCTTATGGTGGACGTCATCTTGCGCCACTACTTGCTCCTCAGTGACGAACGTAGTCCCCAGCGGAGTCGCCATCTCTTGTATGACACGGGAGACGAGAATTTTGCGGTAAAAGTTTTCCTTGAATCAAATGAAAAGGATTACAACAAAAACTGTTCCTTCCGGTTACAAGGGAGGGAGAATATTGAATCTTGAATTCCCCCTTTGTTTAATGATGGGTTCTTCGTGTGGCGGTGGAGAGTGAATCTTGTTCTCCGTTGACCAGATGACCGTCCTTCTGGGATCTCCTCTTTGGCCGGTAGAAAGAGTAACTCAGCTCTGTCTACCAAAACTCTCGAAGAGAAGGTAGGCGAAAGCTAGCTCGTACGCAGCGAACTTGCTGAAGAGTTGACCTGCTTCTTTTCTCTCTGTGTCGCCCTCTTGTTGCCGATTGCCAGAAGTTTGACCTTGATGCTGATCGCCCCCTCCTAAAAGTTCTCTCCCTCTTCATAGTGACGGGGCTATTTATAGAGGTTTAGGGGGTGATCGTGCCCCCTAAAAGTGTTCCACGATGAGGGCCAACTTTCCCGCTACATGGGCGGTGAGCGGCGCCATAATCGGGGTGGTTGTAACCGAGACGCGGGTCTGGACGCTAGCGCCTTGAGGTTGAGACGCGGGTTTGGACCCTAGCGCCTTGAGGTTGAGACGCGGGTTTGGACCCTACGCGTCTTGGTTCTAAGACGCGGGTTCGGACTCTCGCGTCTTGATTGTCACATTTAGCCTTGCGTCTGGGTCTTGGATCTCTGCGTTTTGGTGGCTTGTCTTGGTGATTTTTTAGACAGCCTACAAAATCAGTCTCGGCTTCTCGAGAGGAGGCACCCACCACATTGCAGGATGAGGCTTTTGCCTTGCCTTTGGATTTCCTGTTGGTCACAGTAGTCCATTGCTGTTCGTTGACAAGGTCAGGGTGGACCCACATGGTTTCCTCTTGAGGTGTAGGAACGGTACCAAGCCTTTCGCTTGCTGCTGGTGAGGGTCTGTGTTGACCACTCTCAGCTCTCCTCTTAGAATAGGGACCACCCCCGCAGGCGTTGGGGGTTGTCTTCCAAACTGGAGAACTGACGTCACATTAGCCGTCACCTTCTTCTGCTCTGGTCGGAGCTTTAACACCTCCGCGTCAATCAGAGCTTGAAGGATGTCTTTGAAGACGTAGCAGCTCTTAGTAGGGTGCCCCAGCATCCTGTGGTACAAGCAATAGGTGGGATTGTCGGTCTTGCCGACTTCCTCGGGGCGCCTAGCTTCAGGGAGCTTCAGTCGGTTGCTCTTGTTGAGTAGTTTAAAGAGCGAATCGACATGTTCCTCCTGAAGGAATATTGCTTGTTGGCGCGTGGCTGGCTTAAAGAGCCACTCGCCTTGCCTGATTGAGGTTTGGCGGGAGATTTGGTCTCCGTTGCCAAATTATCCTTCCGCTTTGTTTGGAGGGATGTGTCTGGCGCACGCCTTGTCGACCTTTTCCGGCCTAGGCTTACCTCCTCCGCTCTGACGCGGGCGACAATCTCCTAGCCTGTTCACCTTGTTGGACTAATTGCTTCCAGGTGCGGCTTTCAGCAACTCCTATTTGAGCAAGGAGTGAGGTTTGGAGATTGTGGCGGCATGTTTCCACCAGGGTGGCCTGGGTCATACCGCTTGGACACCGGAGTGCCACGTTCCGAAACCTTTCCACGAAAGACTTAACGGACTCTCCCTTTCGCTGTTTAGTAGCCAAAAGGGTAGGCATCGTGACTTCCGAGTCATCTTCGAAGAAGCGTGTTAGGAACAGCTTCTCCAAATCGCCCCAGTTCTTGATAGAACCTTCTGGGAGCTTCATGAACCATTCAAAGGCCAACCCTTTCAGGGTGCCAATGAACAGACGCGCCAGGATGGCATCGTTGTCTACTACATTCCCGGTTTGGGATTTGAAGTAGTAGATGTGCTGGTTGGGTGACCCTTCCCATCAAAGGCTTGGAGAGTTGGAGCTTTGAACTGGGCGGGTACGGAACCAAGTCCCATTCAGCCGGGTAGGGCGGACCACTCCTACTTCTTGGAGGTCTTTGCGGTTGGCAAGGGCCTCAAGGCGTCGCTCCAGTTGACTCATTCTTTTAGCATGAGCCTTCCCTGGGTCTTGGTCGCCCTTTACTTGCGACGAGGACTTGGACGAGCCGGAAGTAGATCGCCGCGTCTCCTCAGAAGTTCGGAAGATGAACTTTCTCCCTTTTCCCTTTGCCCTTTGACTTTTTAGGAGGAGACCTCCTCCTGTCTTCGAGCAGCTGTGCAATTGCCGGCTTAAGGGAGTTGATAGATTCCTGCTGAGAAAGAATCATATCCATTTGTGCCTTCTGGATCTGCTCTAAACGTTTAGTCGTCTCCTCAGGAGTGCCTGTCATGTAGGCAGAGGTCTCTTCTCGACGGAAGAGTTCGAAGCCCTCGATTCCGCTACGGCGGAGTGAGAATCATTCACTTTAATGCCATGGGCTAAGGCATTATAGTCAATTGGGGGAATGGCCCAGTCTGGGTGCGAGTGTGTCGATACACTCCTTCCGGTTCAGAGTCAGACTCATCTGAGCTGACTGCAGGTTGTTTTCTCTTGCTCCTGCTTGTCATATTCGCAGTGAGCTCGGGTACTCAACGTCAGAGAAGGTTCTCTTCTGTGGGAGCGTCTTCTTTTAGCTGACGGGGGAATCAGGGTCAGCTGTCTGACTAAAGACTGCTGATGTACGCCTGATCCGCAACGGCACTCAGAGAGCATATGGATGAGTCGTTGGCAGCAACACGACGAAGTGGCCTGATTGGCACTTCTTTTTTCGTCAAATAATCCCTCAAGTCCATGGGAGGGGGATTAAAAAGATTAGCCTCGCAACGTCGAAGACGGGAGGCATCCATGTGCTGTACAGCCTGGACGCAGGCTTCAGGGACGCGGTTCTCACGCCGCAGCTGTTCAGCGCGCGTCTGGCGTCTCTGTTGAGACAGGACGCGCCTGTCGCGTTGCTGCTTGGTGTGTCGGGGCAGAGACACTTGAGAGAGAGTGGGCTGCTGGGCCCCACATCTATAGGCGCGTGCCTCTTGTGCTTGACAAGGCGCAGAGGCTTCACCTTGGCGTTTGGTGAGTTGGTCCTCAGAGGACCTAACTGGAGGAATCTCGCGTTTGGGCCGCCAAACGCGGACTTCGCGGGGCGCGAGCAAGGCGCCAGTTCGTATGCTGCGTCCAGCCTCAGTCAGACAACCAGAGGTTCCAACTTGCAGCTGGCGCGCACGTCTCTCTGTCGACGCTCAGCGTTCCGGTTGCGTCGCGGAGGTGGAGAGAGACCAACAACATCCTGATGCTGAACATCAGGGATTTTAACCACGCGGGTCTCCTGAGAGACGCTGACGCGGGTGTTCTATGCGACGCGATTGGTCGCAAAGGCAGTTCTGCCTGGGACCACGCGGGCCTTCTGAGAGGCGTTGGCGCGTGTACCTTGCTTGGCACAGTTGGCAGCAGCAGCGCCGAGAGAGCCACAGATCGGGCCTCGAGGCCATTCCCCGTCGAGACCCAGCGGCAGACGCGGGTCTTTGGGCTCTTGGAGCCGGAAGAGAGAAACTCTTCGTACTTCGCCTGGTCGAACTCGACAATGAGCGATTCGACCATCTTTCCCTTACGGAGGACGTCATCCTGCACCACGATTTGCTCATCAGTGACAAATGTAGTCCCCAGCGAAGTCGCCATCTCTTGTACGCGCCGGAAAAAAGAGAAAGAGGTCTTTTACTATAAAGTTTCCTTGAATCAGATGAAAAAATTACAACAAAACTGCTCTTTCCTTCCAGTTACAAGGAGGGAGGATGTTGAGTCTTGAATCCTCCCTTTGTTTAGTGCTGGGTTCTTCGTGTGGCGGTGGAGAGTGAATCTTGTTCTCTTTGACCGGATGACCGTCGGGATCGTCAGAGAATCTTTTCTTTGGCTGGTAGAGGGAGTAGCACAGCTCTGTCTACCAAAACTCTCAAAGAGAAGGTAGTCAAAGAACAACTCGTACGCAGCGAGCTTGACGAAGAGTTGAGCTCTCTCCTGTCTCGGTTTGTCTCTCTCTGTGATCTTCTGATCCTCTCTTTTCTATCCCCTCTCTTCTGATCGCCTCGACCTCATAGCAAACGAGGCTATTATAGAGGTCCTAGGGGTGAACGTGCCCCCTAAAAATGCTCCACGATGAGGGGCCAACTTTCCACTTCCCCGCTATGTGGGCGGTGACTGGCCCAATAACCAGGGCGGTTATAACCGAGGCGCGCGTCTTGATGTTGAGACGCGGGGTGTCGAGCCCACGCGCCTTGATGTTGAGACGCGGGTGTCGAGCCCACGCGCCTTGATGTTGAGACGCGGGTGTCGAGCCTACGCGCCTTGGTGTTGAGACGCGGGTGTCGAGCCCACGCGCCTTGAGGTTGAGACGCGGGTGTCGAGCCCACGCGCCTTGATGTTGAGACGCGGGTGTCGAGCCCACGCGTCTTGAGGTTGAGACGCGGGTGTCGAGCCCACGCGCCTTGATGTTGAGACGCGGGTGTCGAGCCCACGCGTCTTGATGTTGAGACGCGGGTGTCGAGCCTACGCGCCTTGAGGTTGAGACGCGGGTGTCGAGCCCACGCGCCTTGAGGTTGAGTCTTCGCGTCTTGAAACTCTGCTTTTTAATGGCTTGTCTTTTAGTGATTTTTAGACAGCCTACACTCCTACACCGATTACTGGATAGCGCGGCAGAAGGAACATGATCATCGAGCAATGAGAAGAAAAGATGAGATATTCCGAAGTATAGAAAGCCAACACATAATTTAACGTAGTTTTACCAATCAAACAAATCGTGTGTACATCCACGAGAGAAGGGGAGAAACTTTATTAAACTTTGGGGGAGAACAATATGAAACACTTACACATCTCACTAAAAAAATTACAAGCTCTTTGATGGCCACCTTGAACAGCGAACCTTATGGCTAAAATTTCTCACACGAATCTTTCATTTTTCTTGATTTTTTTAGAATTATTGAATTCCTTGAGTTACATTGAAGACCACCCTTAAGGGGTTATTTAGAAATCATAGGACCCTCCTAGTCCTATATAAACTACATCAATACGAACAAGTCACCACTCAGAAGAAAAGAAAACTCAAATCCAACTCAAACTAGAAACAGATCCAGAAAAGAAAGCTGCCAGAACCGATATTAGTCGACTATACTAATAATAAGTCAACTTATCGTGTATATTAGTTGATTATACAAAATTATCAATCGACTATCTGACAAAAATCCGAGAACTTTGCTTTATGTTGCAAGACCAATCAACTATATTAATTGTATAAGTCGACTAATCTTATCATAAGTCGACTATACAAAGTATAAGTCGATTTATACTATGCATAACTCATTGTGCACTTCCATTCTTTGATCTCTGAAGCTTTGTCTACTTTTACGATGTATTCCAGTCACAATCCTAGCAATCTCCCTCTTGACTTGAATACGTTCAAGTCCGAGAATAGCCACCCTCTGCTTCATGTGCTCACATCAATGCACATTGGACATCTCTTGACTTCATCTCTATTTAACTCTCTCTTCTCCATAACCCCCTCATGGGTTCACAAGTTGATTAGATAAAACAAGTTCAGGCTCGACTTGAACTTGATCACCCAACGATCTCCTTGATCTACGCAGGATTTATAAAAATTTGCTCTACCATAGAAGTAATGATCTGGACTTTCTTGTTGTGCGTCGGTACCGCCTAGTCACAATATTCCTTTGGGGTAAAACTGAACATTCGAGCTCGGAATCATCGTAGTCTCTGATTGTTCCACAAACCTCTGATCTTAAAGCCGAGGATAACTGCAATCCATCAACTGTAACATCTGAATTTCACAACTTATAAACATTGCCGATACATTCGGCATAAAATTTCACATGGCATCTTTAAAACTTCCATAAGATCACCTTCAGAACTGAAGTGGAATCCTTCTCCATGTAAAGCTCCAAGAAAGATGAGATTGTACCTTAATTCAGGAACATGACGAATGCTTTGAAGAGTAGTAATGCATCCATCATGAGAACAAAACTGGATTGTTCTTTCACTAATCACCTTACTCGAGGCAGAATTTCTCATGAAGACTTCTCCTCCTTGAACTGAAGTATATGAGGAGAACATCTTCCAATTGAAACGGATATGTTGTGAATATTCAAATTCAATAATCCATCTTTATTGCGGACCGATCTATCTGTAACAGATAGAACGTCACACTTATCTTCATCTCCTCCAGCCAATACAGTGACATTAGCATCTTGTTGTTTCTTTTTGCGAGTCCAATAATTATCTCTAATATGCTCCTTTTTGTGACACCAGTTGCATACCAAATTTTTATGTTTTGGGTTACCTATGGAACTTCCATTATTACTCTTTTTCTTTGAAAAGTGAGTTTATCCGGAATCATCACGATGAGACTCACCTGTCAACTGATTGTCAATTTTATCCTTATTGAGCTGATGCTTCTTGATGTCATTGACCTTGATAGCTGATTTGTCTCCATAAATGATAGCTTCCCTAAAGCTCTTATTTGAATAAGGTAAAGAACACAATAATAGAAGTGTTTGATACTCATCTTCTATCTTAACTTATATCTTATCTAAATCATCGATAATAGAGAAAAATTTTACAATGTGAGACTTGCTAGATGTACTTTCATGCATGCAGAGAAGATATAGACACTGCTTCAGAATCAATCGATTCGCCAACGACTTCTTCAGATAATGATCCTGAAGTTGTTCCTATAGCGAGGATGTTATTTTCTATGAAAAAACTCATCCAACATTTCGTCTGCAAAGAAAACTTGAATAACCATTAAGGCTTTCACATCCAACTCCTGCTAAGTTTCTTCCTTCATGTTTTGTGGATTTTTCTCCCTCTCGAGTAGTTCTTTTTTTAACCTGCCCTGGGTTAGGATGGCGTTCATCCTAATCTGCCACTTGCTAAAATTGATGATACCATCAAACTTTTGAATATCGAACTTGATTGCAGATGTCACACCCTGCTTCTTAAAATACGATGGAGCGGAGACGTGACGAGAGTCGGTGACGCTTATACGTAAGAAAAATACCTCACATATACGCGCTAAGCCTTAAATAATCTGAACAAGTTATAAAAATCTACTCTAATGAATCTACTAAAATGTATCACTGCAATACACATGTAAATGTTCACACATGATAACAATGAAAATAGAAATGAAATAAGATGATAACTAAGACTGGTACATAGAGAATAAGGAATCAATAGAATAAAAGAAAACATGAATAACGATGATCATACTGAGGGTAACTTTAGGCTCCTCGCAAAGCGTACGATCCCAGTGAACACCTGATCAATGAAATAAAACATCCAATCTGAACGTGCAAATCTAGGATTATCAGAAAATGACCCAATGAGTGTGCAAAAAAAGGGGAAAAGTGCTCGTGTATATAATCAGTGTGTATACAATAATAACATAACTAGAACTGTAAATAGAAGGTACTGAAAAAATAATATCATGAACAAAACTATGAACGAAATATAACTCTTATCTATAGTCGTTTTTCCATATATCAAATAAAGTTATCGTTATTGTAATTGCCTGACAATGTAGTGCATATGTTTTGAAAGAATATCATGCATGCCGGTACCATGGTCTAACATTCCTGGCACTGAACCAGGACGGACCGCAAGGCCCTAATAACTGAATACCACAGCTCTACACAAAAAAATAATCGGTGTGGCGCTGTAGTCCTGACATAGCTCTAATAGCTGAGAATTGAATAACTGAATAACTTGGTAGCCAGATTACCTTGGTCCCCATGGTGGAATTTAAACTTGATATATCATGACTAGTCCTTCCTAAATACACGATATGCACTATCAAGCAATTACCCCTTTTTTCGGGTTATGATGTCTTTTATTAACAAGCAACAATACGTTATATAAACGATGTGATAGTAACTGAATATCTTCAACAACTGGTGATGTCAATACTAGCTGATATCTGACAACTGAATAACTCATATCTGATAACTGATAATTGACAACTAATAACTGACATCTGAAATAGAATACTAGAGATATACAGTCACTTAAACAATGGTATAACTAAAATTGGTAACTGGTACAGATCTCTGATAACTACTATAAACTCTGAATACATCATATGATCACCAACAAATAGTCTTACTAATAACTGATAAACTGATAACTGGTAACTAATATCGATATTTGATAGTTGCTATCTGATAACTCTGAAGATGTATAATCATCGATATCAATGAAATACTCTCACAATAACTTTATCTCTAGAACTGAATAACTTAAGTAATTAATAATCAAACATGAAACACATGATATATCCTCGAGACTAACTAGGCCAACATATAGCGAACTCACAAATAAAGAATGAACACCCTTCAGATCAGACTTATCCAACGGAAACCAAGATCATAAATAAAGAGTGTAACCTCCTCGATCCACATGTAATCTAAATCATCTCTACATTTGTCAACATCAATAAGGTCATCTATACTCAGTCAAACTCCTCAATGGTGAATCCAGAAATAATAACTATTAACAACCCAAAAGTCAGTCTCATCGTATACATCACAGTCAAGGATATCATAATCATACACCGGATCATCATCCCACCATCATACATCTCATTTATATATCAATTAAAACTCCAATAATAGAATATGAAGCTCAGGTCAACCCCAACTCTAAAAAGTCTGTACAAATCCAACAATCAGGAAAGTCAGTTTATCGGTATAGCAACGTCATATCTACTTGTCCACAATATCTAAAAGAGTTCCGGTCGGAATAATCACCAACAATGGCCAATAAACACTATACATAAAATACGCTATTTGTCCTCAAACACGAACTCTGTCAGCCAATCAATAGATCGAATCAAGTCACTCTCTAAGATGTATCAATACTAGGACTAAGCCAACAAAGACAACTACTAACACATGAAATGATGTCGATAAACGCTCATATCAGCTAAATAAATAAAGAGAATGATCACTAATATCTCATAAAGTGATACGAGTAATCATGCTAGTAAAATATATCAGGAGACACGCCAGCTACTTTGATCGGTGAACCAATTATAGCATGTTTCAATAATCCTCAATGTAATACTCGTTCTGAGGATGATGATGAAAGGGCGATTAATGATAATATTTCCTTTGATTATCCTGCGAGTGTCAAACTGTTTGAACCTGTCACGAATAGCTCTCTATACATGCTCTTGCATAAACCAAGCTCATCAAGTACATCTGTGGAATGCACAGAAAGGTCCGTTTTAGTGGTTCCTCCGTCCAAAAAGGGTCAATCACCAATAATATTCGGTAGAACCCAACTGCAAAGGTCTACGGTCACAGATTCGAGTTCAGGCTCAGAGACCCCGCAAATTTTCCATTATGCACGACAAACACAGCATATGATGAGGAAAATGAATATGTCACCTAGGGGCATGTGGACCGTGAATTGATATGTGTTGAAATTAACCGATGCATGATCAATGGAATTATAGAATGATGTCACTAATTCGGGGCAATAAAATACATCATTAAAGGTATTATCATACACAAGCGAGTACCAATCCCATGCACGGATCCTATCAATGAAAATGTGCCCGTACCCATTGTGATCACAGAAAATTTTAGAAAAATCCTTCTCAACAAACAAATTTGGTGCCATGCTAACAATGTAGATCAAAACAATAAATCGGGAGATTGAAAATCAAAACCCCCCAGAATACGTGGGGGGAAAATCAAATCAGACTTGCAGAGGGCACTGGATCAGGAACTCGGATGATCAGTCACCAGATCGGCCAAGAGCAGAGCAGACCGACTCCAAAGAACCTTGGCGGCGCACCAGCAGAGTAAGGACAGCCACGGAATCGCGGCCCTGGTCGCAGAAACGCGGCACGCAGGCTGAGACAGTGGAGGAAAAATTTTGAGGGGCGGCGCTTGAAGGGATTATTTCAGATCTGAAATTCGTTTGATGTTGAGGGGAGAGACTAAGGGTGATATGATATTTATAGGAGGCTGAAAAGGTTAAAGTCCCAAAATTACCCTAGGGTGGGTTGGATATTTACAACCCTAGGTTTATTTGAAAAGGGAGTCATGAAGAGGTGAAACTCTTGGTGCTATTTAGCACCAAAGTCCAATTTTTTGAAGTTATTATTTTTTTTTTATTTTTGTTTTTATTTATATTTACAAAAAATGTCCAAAATACTTTACAGGGAAAATGTACAAAATGAAGTATCTCCACCACCGAGGACTTCTTTCGGTCGTATCCCTCTAGCCCGTTTCCCATCATTCCAATGGGTCCGTTTAATAGGGCACAGTTGGGATGCCAATTGTATTGTCATTGGAGCCTTCGGCATCCCCAGTTTCACCGTCTTTAGATGTTTCGTCCCCATCTCACTACAATCCTCATTAAAAAAAATTTTCATCACCACCTTTCTCATTTTCATTGTGAATGCCTAGGAATTCTAGCTCATCCCCATATATCTCCTCAAAGCTGAGGTCAACACTTTCCCCTAGAGATGTGCAATTAATCAAAACATCCCTAGTTGGTTCATCCAGACACATGAGTTCTTCTTTGAAGAGGTCTTCAAAAAGTATGTCAATCGGAGGTTCTTGAATTATATCCTCATGGGATAAATTCTTGGTTGGCTCTTTGAAAGTGAAGATATCCAAATCAATTTTCCTTTTGAAAGGGTACTCTAACATTAGAATCTTCCACATCAAGATGATCACATTCATTTTTAAATAATTCATTAAGAAATAGCGACTCATCTTCTGAATCTTTACTCTCTTCCTCACAATCGTTTCCAACAAAGTTTACCTCATATGTTTGATCGCTTGTCTTACGAGGTTGTTTGTCTATGTTGAAGACATTCACTTCGCGAGTCATGTCGCCAAAAGTTAACCTCATGGATCTATTCCTACAATTGATGATGGCATTGGCAGTAGCAAGGAATGGCCGCCCCAGGATAACAGGAGTTTGAGCCCGATGATTGGTGTTAAACACAGGTTGTGTCTCAAGAACTATGAAATCAACAGGGTAAATAAACTCCCCAACTCTGACAAGGACATCGTTGATCTCCCCTTTGGGAATCTTCATAGAACGATCTGCCAGTTGTTTCGTAACTTTAGTCGGACGGAGGTCGCCTAACCCTAATTGTTGATACACGAAAAAGGGAAGGAGATTGATACTGGCTCCCAAATCAAGTAATGCCCTATTGATAGTAGTCTGTCCTATGATACAAGATATGATTGGGCTCCCTGGGTCCTTGTATTTCACAGGAATTGGCCCAGTGAGCAACTCGCTGATGTTTGAAGCTAGGAAGACTTTCTTAGGGACATTTGCTTTCCTCTTCTTGGTGCACATTTCTTTTAGAAATTTGGCATATGATGGAACTTGTTGTATTGTATCAAGAAGAGGTACATTGATTTGGACCTGATGAACATTTCTCTGATCTTCTTCATATGAGCATTCAGCTTTTGATTTGCTAGCCTATTGATTGGTATCCAATATTGCATATTTTACATCATAACTCCCATGCATATTACAAATAAATATGTGATTTTTACTCCTCTTCTCTACATATTTGCAGGTACACACTTAATGGAGAGATATCCAAATAATCACTTAATTAACACTAATTAAGTGATTAATCCATGATTAAGATAAAGCCAAATTCAAATCCAGATCTAGAGAGATCCGCGCGCCAATGGAGAATCCAAGTAGTCCACGTGGCTAACAACCCAACTACCAGATCTCACCAGAAAGATCCGGCTCAACGGCCCAGATCTGGCGGCGATCCCGCGGCAATCCGCGGCAGATCTAGGCCGTTGAGATCCCGGATTTCGTGGCAACAACCTTGGCTCTCGAAGCTTCTCCTTTCTGCTATAAATAGTGCATCTTCACCTGCGAGCAAAGACTGATCAGAGAAGAGAGAGATTAGTGTAAAGCTTGTAATTTTGCTAGTTTTTCTTTAGGATTTTTAGTTCTCTCTATGATCTTCTCTTCCCTAGAATTCAATGTAAAAGAGAGTGATTGTGAGGGAGAGAGCTTGTGTAATCAAGGGTGACACTTGAAGCAACAAGGATTGATCCATCCTCCTTCCTCTACTTGAAGCTTGGTTCTAGTTTTCTTTACATGCTTTCTTTATTGCTTTCTTTACTTCTTGCAATTTACTTCAAGCTTTGTTTTAGTTCTTAATGGCTTGTTGTAGCTAATTCCTTCTCCATGTACTAGTTTACCACTAGCTTAGCTTTCTTCACTAACTCATGGGTGATTGCTTTTGTTCATCTTGCAAGTTGTATGATCTTCTCTTCTCCGATGGTTAAACCACCGTCTTCAAAGTGAGAAAGTAATTAGATCAACACGCGAGACGAATTCCAAGCCGATGGAGTGACAACATTAGGCACGCATTCGCTATCAAGGAGTCTAGTAAGTCTTGGCAAGCTAGCAAGGTAAGCTAGTCATGGATTGCTTTCTTTAAGTTTTCTTTCTTTTTTGTGAATACCACATCCACTTCTTGATTTCTTTTCCAACGATTTCCACCATGAACATAGCCACCATTTCTTTAGTTTGTTTTTCATTTGATTCACTATTTTTATAAGCAAGAGAAGAATACTCGTTTGTTCACTTCACTACCACACGTAAAGCTTCCATCGCGAGCTCTTCCTGAGATTCGACTCGGTATAGTCCTATACTATAGCGGAGACAAGAAAGGGTACATCAAATACATTTACTACATAATAAGTACACCTTCTTAGTCTAATCAAAATGGCATTTTGATTAGACTAAGAAGGTGTACTTATTATGTAGTAAATGTATTTGATGTACCCTTTCTTGTCTCCGCTATAGTATAGGACTATACCGAGTCGAATCTCAGGGAGAGCTCGCGATGGAAGCTTTACGTGTGGTAGTGAAGTGAACAAACGAGTATTCTTCTCTTGCTTATAAAAATAGTGAATCAAATGAAAAACAAACTAAAGAAATGGTGGCTATGTCATGGTGGAAATCGTTGGAAAAGAAATCAAGAAGTGGATGTGGTATTCACAAGAAAAAGAAAGAAAACTTAAAGAAAGCAATCCATGACTAGCTTACCTTGCTAGCTTGCCAAGACTTACTAGACTCCTTGATAGCGAATGCGTGCCTAATGTTGTCACTCCATCGGCTTGGAATTCGTCTCGCGTGTTGATCTAATTACTTTCTCACTTTGAAGACGGTGGTTTAACCATCGGAGAAGAGAAGATCATACAACTTGCAAGATGAACAAAAGCAATCACCCATGAGTTAGTGAAGAAAGCTAAGCTAGTGGTAAACTAGTACATGGAGAAGGAATTAGCTACAACAAGCCATTAAAGAACTAAAACAAAGCTTGAAGTAAATTGCAAGAAGTAAAGAAAGCAATAAAGAAAGCATGTAAAGAAAACTAGAACCAAGCTTCAAGTAGAGGAAGGAGGATGGATCAATCCTTGTTGCTTCAAGTGTCACCCTGATTACACAAGCTCTCTCCCTCACAATCACTCTCTTTTACATTGAATTCTAGGGAAGAGAAGATCATAGAGAGAACTAAAAATCCTAAAGAAAAACTAACAAAATTACAAGCTTTACACTAATCTCTCTCTCTTCTCTGATCAGTTTTTTCTCGCAGGTGAAGGTGGAGTATTTATAGGCTGCAGATGAAGGATCCAGAAGCAAGGTTGTTGGCGCGAAATCCGAGGTCATAACGACCTAGATTTGCCGCAGATTGCCGCGGGATCGCCGCGAGATCTGGGCCGTTGAGCCCAGATTTTCTGGTGAGATCTTCTTGTTAGTTAGTTAGCCACGTGGACTATCTGGAATCTTCGTTTGTTGCGCGGATCTCTCTGGATCTGGATTTGAATTTGGCTTTATCTTTAATCTTGAATTAATCACTTAATTATTGCTAATTAAGTAATTAATTGGCTATCTCTCCTTTAAGTATGTACCTGCAAATATGTAGAGAAGAGGAGTAAAAATCACATATTTATTTGTAATATGCATGGGAGTTATGATGTAAAATATGCAATATTGGATACTAATCACACCCCCACACTTATTCTTTTGCTCGTCCCGAGCAAAACAAAGAAAAAGAAAAGAAAAAATTCTAACTACCAATTTTATTACACCACTTTCGCAGGTGACGCGATTGCACTGAGCATGTGCAACAAGCCGTTAAACCTCTAGGTTACCCTAGAGGAGGAGTGTTGTCTCCTGAGGGTTTTCAGCGGATTACACCCACAAAATCCATAAAGAAAGAAGACAAATGTTAGTATTTTGAAAACGCATTTTGAATAAGAGACATGTTTACGAACTATTTTTGCAAAAATATAAGTGATCCTAGGTCATAAGTCCACCTATAATCATTCTTCCTAAATTAGTATCCATGCAAGATCTTTTTTTTAATTAAGGTAAGAATTCAAAATTGGATTGAATATTTTATCTCTCATAAAACCTAGATAGTATGCACACGTGTAAGTGAAGATTTCTGGGATTTCAACTCTAACCATAAAGCCATTTATTTATTTATATATTTATTTTTTTTCTTTTTTCTTCCCTTAGTTTTCTTAGGCTTTCTAGTTCACCCATGTAGCGAGCCTATAACCGATGACTCCCAAACCAGATGGTTCTAGGGCACCAGATGAGAAAACATCCCTCGGGTTAAAGGACTCGAGTGAAAAAGGCCACAAAACTAAAGGGGATTATTTATAATCACCGTTAGGCGTGAGTAATCATGCTTCTTGAGGCACAATTATCCAGCTTAATAAGTGAGATCACCGTTAGGCGTGAGTAACCATGCTTCTTGAGGCATAGTTATCCAGCTTAATAAGTGATCTTTTATTTATAAATTTTTTTTTCTTTTTTTTTATTTATATGGCATTTTTGGTCTTTGTTTCCATCCCAAGAAATGTGTAAGTGTAAAGTGCATATTATCTAAGGCAAAAAATTCAAGATAAAAATATCTCACCAATTTTACTTACTTAGCCTATAATTTCAAACAAGATCTATTACTTCAACTAGGTTTAAGATGTCATAATTAAGGCTTTCTTAATCTCTAAGATACATCTTAATTTTCTTAAAAATAGATCAAAACTGTTGTCTTTTATTTCAAAAAGTTTTTATTTTTATTTTTTTTATTTTTTATTTTTTATAAAAGAAGTGTAAAAGAAAGAAGATCTAAAAACTCTATGTTAGTAAACCCTCCTCACACTTATTTCATGCATTGTCCTCAATGCATCATGATATATGTATGCATGAAACAAAAATGAAGAGGGAAGGAAAAAATTACCTTAAGGTGGTGGTTCCGGTGGTGGTCTGATTGGTCCACGAAACATGGCCCAATCATCTTTTCTTTGGGTTTTCAGGAACCCACCAAAAATTTCATGAATATGACCACAAGAATGATATATGCATGAATGATTTTTATTATGTACATGACCCCATCTAATTTCCATTTTTCTAAAATAATTTCAGAGTCAAGTTTATCAAGATCCTTGTCCCAGAATGGATTATGAAATGATAGAATGGTCGACTTGGACTCGGAATGAACAGGAACTAACACCGACTCAGGGAAGTGAATTAAGTCAAGTGATGGTGCAGGAGTCGAAGTGAGTTCAAAAATTGGGTCCAAGTCAAGAAATGAAAACTCAAGTCCACAATCATTGTCCAACAATGGGATGTGACCTAATATGGGTGATATCTCTTACTTCCAATATTAAGGAATTCAAGCTCATCGCCATACAATTCTTCAAAACTTAAGTCAAAATCTTCTGATAGAATTGTACAATCAGTTTCAGAAGTAAAGAGATCGAGAAAATCAAGGTCACATTTCTCATTGAGTTCAATTCCACAAGATGGAGAACTTGCCAAAATGTTAATAGAATCTTCAAAAGTGTAGAATTGGGCAAGTTCAATATGATCCTCAAAGATGGATGATTCAACTTCATTGTGAATTGTGAAAGGATCCAAGATTGACTCCGGGAAAAGATTGATGTGAGGTAAAGATACCGGAGTCATTATGGAATAAGGAAAAAGAATTGAATCACTGAGTTTGGGTTCAAGATCACATTCCTCATGTAGTTCAATAAAATGTGGAGAACTTGCCAATTTATCAATGGAATTTTCAGAAGTGTAGAATTGGTCAAGTTCAATGTGATCATCAAAAAAGATTGGTGATTCATTTTCACAATGGATAGAAATGGATCCAATTCTGACTTGGGAAATGGATTGAAATCAGGTAAGGATATGGAAGTCATGATTGAATCAGGAAGTAAATTGGAATCATCAAATGAAAGTTCAGGATCAAATTCATGTTCCAGTTCAATTTCAGAAAAAGGAAAACTTGCCAAAACGTCAATTGGATTTGAAGTTGGACAAGTTCAGGTGAATGTGCTGAAATTGAATCAGGATTTCCAAAATGACAAGAGTCTTGGGTCATATCAATAGAGTGTGGTATAACTGGATTAGTCAAAGGTTGATAGGATAGAGTTTCCTCATTCTAAGAAGGTTATCCAATTGTTCTCTCACACTATTGAAAGACTCAGTAAGATCTTTTTGCATTTGTAACATAGACTCTTTAAAGCTCTCTATACTCTCATCTTGACTTTCAAATGGTTGCCCTAGAATGGGAGTATATGAATCTTGATTTCGGAAATTTGTGAATAGTGTGAGTCAAAAATGTGTGATGATGGAAAAGTGACTCACACAAGAGATCTTTACTCGTTTCCATGACAAATGGTTGTTCATTAGGAAGCGGTGGAACTGAGTAAGACTCTTGAAAATACGGTGGAATTGGAGAGGCAAATGGTTCTGGAAGTGTCTGCTCAGCTCTCTGTAAATTGGCTTCTAAACTCCTTAGTAACTCAGATTTTTCTTCAAATAGTGGTTCAGAAAAAGGAGTATATGAAGTGGACTCGGGAAATGAATGTTGTGGACAAGGATTTTGAAAATTTGACTCGGGGTACGTGAATCCCAATGACTCGGTGAAGAGTTGAAATTATTTTGGACATTATAATTATTAGATGGGGGATATGGGTCATATTGATTCGGATAAGGCCAACCGGTGTATGTGGTTGGTGCATATTGTAAAACACCGGGTTGGAATTATCCGAATATGGAGTGTGTGTGACATATGGATGGAAAGAATTGTAATTATAAGCCATATCACACAATCACAAACAAAAACAAACAAACAAACAAACAAACAAAAGAAAAAATTTCTAACTAAGTTAGGGTAGACTTAGACCTAGACGACTCCTAACTGATAGACTGTCCACGGGAGGTTTAGTGTAGACTCTAACCACAAGCTAATCAGCCAGGGAAGGGTAAGGTTGGTGGGAGGTTTTCCGTCGGAGACGTTCCTTAATTAAGTAACCAGCAACCTTCGGGCTTTCGGCCCTCAACCCCTTTCCTAGACACTGATTTTGCAAGAGTTAAATTCCAACACTTTTCCCCCTTAGGATAATCTCCTAAATGAGTCCGAGATGTCCCTAGGGCCAACGTCTACTTTTTTAATTAAATTAGGCTTGGGTTAGTGAGTGCTTGGGATGGTGGTTTTCGGGCTAAGGAAAGGGTAATGAACTCCCCCACCTTATCTTATTTACGGGTATGCCCTTAAATTTGAATTGTGCAAGTGTACAAGAAATATAGCTAGGATACACTCAAAGCATGAAAATCAAGCAAGGAGTTTGTCCTAGTCTAAATGTAATGCAAAACACGTACCTTGCCTCCAGCACTCTTCAACAGTAAAGTAAAGAATTGAAGAGACACGTGCCTAAAATGCAAGTGTCTAAACAATTTTTAACAATTCAACCAACTTTTACTGTTTTTTTAATTAAGCAGGAGTAGGATGCAGAATACAGGAAATAAAGTATAGCAACAGATGTATTTTACAGAACCAGAGGCCCTGCAGAAAAATGGTGAGAAGTGAACTCCTTATTGCCGCGTTTCCACGGCAAATTCTGTGGATCCGCGGCAATTTGGAGGGATCCTGGGCTCTGCTTTTTTGAGCAGAGGCCCAGGTCCACTTATATGTTACTGCAATGAATATTTTCCTGTTTTCTTCTCCTGTAACCTGCAACAGAGAAGAAGAATCGTTTAGTACTTCACTTTAAACCAAAAATAACGTCGCTCTCCCCGGCAACGGCGCCATTTTGATTAGACTAAGAAGGTGTACTTATTATGTAGTAAATGTATTTGATGTACCCTTTCTTGTCTCCGCTATAGTATAGGACTATACCGAGTCGAATCTCAGGGAGAGCTCGCGATGGAAGCTTTACGTGTGGTAGTGAAGTGAACAAACGAGTATTCTTCTCTTGCTTATAAAAATAGTGAATCAAATGAAAAACAAACTAAAGAAATGGTGGCTATGTTCATGGTGGAAATCGTTGGAAAAGAAATCAAGAAGTGGATGTGGTATTCACAAGAAAAAGAAAGAAAACTTAAAGAAAGCAATCCATGACTAGCTTACCTTGCTAGCTTGCCAAGACTTACTAGACTCCTTGATAGCGAATGCGTGCCTAATGTTGTCACTCCATCGGCTTGGAATTCGTCTCGCGTGTTGATCTAATTACTTTCTCACTTTGAAGACGGTGGTTTAACCATCGGAGAAGAGAAGATCATACAACTTGCAAGATGAACAAAAGCAATCACCCATGAGTTAGTGAAGAAAGCTAAGCTAGTGGTAAACTAGTACATGGAGAAGGAATTAGCTACAACAAGCCATTAAAGAACTAAAACAAAGCTTGAAGTAAATTGCAAGAAGTAAAGAAAGCAATAAAGAAAGCATGTAAAGAAAACTAGAACCAAGCTTCAAGTAGAGGAAGGAGGATGGATCAATCCTTGTTGCTTCAAGTGTCACCCTTGATTACACAAGCTCTCTCCCTCACAATCACTCTCTTTTACATTGAATTCTAGGGAAGAGAAGATCATAGAGAGAACTAAAAATCCTAAAGAAAAACTAACAAAATTACAAGCTTTACACTAATCTCTCTCTCTTCTCTGATCAGTTTTTCTCGCAGGTGAAGGTGGAGTATTTATAGGCTGCAGATGAAGGATCCAGAAGCAAGGTTGTTGGCGCGAAATCCGAGGTCATAATGACCTAGATTTGCCGCGGATTGCCGCGGGATCGCCGCAAGATCTGGGCCGTTGAGCCCAGATTTTCTGGTGAGATCTTCTTGTTAGTTAGTTAGCCACGTGGACTATCTGGAATCTTCGTTTGTTGCGCGGATCTCTCTGGATCTGGATTTGAATTTGGCTTTATCTTTAATCTTGAATTAATCACTTAATTATTGCTAATTAAGTAATTAATTGGCTATCTCTCCTTTAAGTATGTACCTGCAAATATGTAGAGAAGAGGAGTAAAAATCACATATTTATTTGTAATATGCATGGGAGTTATGATGTAAAATATGCAATATTGGATACTAATCACCTATTTGGAAATGGTACTATAGGCTTGTATGGTTGCTCATCTGCCTTTTCTTTCTCTTTGGCATTTGAAGTTGATGGTTGCGAACTAGAAGATGGATTGTCTTGAGTTGGTTGCAATAGAACTGGAGGTGTTGATTTGGACACTGATTTGGGTGGTTGATTGGAAACCTTATTATCTACCCGCTTCCCGGATCTCAGAATATGAATAGTGTTGTATTGACTGGGGTCCATGTCTTCAACTCATGCAGAGGGAAGTGATTTTTTGGATTGGGCACTGGCTGGCTTGGTAGCATTCCTTTTTGTCTCTCATTTAAAGAATTAGCCAATTGCCCTATCTGGACCTGTAACTTGTTCATATCCTGATGCTGGTGG
Organism: Agave tequilana; assembly: GCA_038442645.1. NCBI lineage: Eukaryota > Viridiplantae > Streptophyta > Magnoliopsida > Asparagales > Asparagaceae > Agave > Agave tequilana. The sequence goes on from JAVJIF010007850.1 coordinate 28,212, forward strand.
GTCATCATTGAAGCCTGGGTTTTGGATAGGGTTTCTATCATTTTTTCCAACTCTGATATTCTTTTATCTGAATGATTCTGGGGTTGATGTTGCTGATATGTGGGCTGGAAATTTGTTTAAAAATGTGGTGGACTCTGATAAGATTGGAATTGTAGTGGATTCTAATATGAGTGAAAATTTGGTGGATTCTGGTTGAAATTGGTTTGAGGAGGCTGAGCAGGATATTGATGTGAAAATGGTTGCCTAGGTTGCTCAGGACCAGACTGACTCCAGAAAAAATTTGGATGGTTTCGCCATCCCGGATTGTACGTTTTGGAGTATGGATTGTAATTGGGTCTGGTGTAAGCAGCATTCGTGTTCTCCTGATACATTTGAGACTGGTAAACAGGACACTCCTCGAACAGATGGTTGAGATCATGGCTATACGTACAACCCGGTTTGACCACAGGTGATGGGTTGACCTGATTTACAGCAGAAGTTCCCTTGATTCAAGCAGTTCTATCCGCTTCATCAGTTGTGTTATTTTAGCCTTGGCAGCTATAGAGGATTCTATCAAATGCATACCGGTTCTGGAAGTGGTAGAAGTGGGTTTTTCTGAAAATGACTCCCACTGAATTGTTTTTCGGCTAAGGCTTCAAAGAGATCCCACCCCTGATTCTCATTTTTCTTTAAAAATTCCCCTTGGCACATGGTTTCAAGGAGTGTCGTTGTTTGGTAATCAAGTCCGTCATAGATAATTTGGCACTGCCGCCACTTCTCTATGCCGTGATGAGGACATAGGGCTAGTAAGTCTTTGAAGCGTTCGAAATATTTCCAGAATGGATCATTGGATTCCTGCTTTAATTGCATAATGTTCTTTCTCATGAGGGCTGTTTTGTGAATGGGGTAAAACTTCTTAAGAAAGACTTTTACAAAATCATCCCATGAAGAAATCGAACTGGCGGGAAGATTGTAAAGCCATTTCTTAGCTATATCTTTCAGCGCGAAGGGTATGAACCTTAGTCTAACAGCGTCCTCAGTTAATTGGGAAATTCTCATCATTACACATACTTCTTCAAACTCACGAATGAAGAAATATGCATCCTCAGATTCTAGGCCATGAAATTGCAGGAGTGTGTTTATAAATTGTGGCTTCAGCTCAAAATTATTTCCATTGGTCACAGGGAGAAGAATGCATGATGGAAGTGAAGTGCGGATCGGGTAGAACTTGTCTTGAAGCGAAGTGTTGTTTGCCATAATTGGGATTGTGTTAGGTGGTGGTGTTTGTGCAAGTGTAGAAATCCTAACAAGTCTTGCAGAATTTGGATCCCGGTACCACTCTTGCATACACAATCACAGACAACGTTCACCGATCACACAAGCGAAAGAAAATGAAAATAACAAACAATAAAAGAAAAATCAATCACAAGCTATCTAGGATACCTGGACCTAGACGACTCCTAATTGTTCGATGAACCAAAGAAGGTTATTGCTAGAATCAGACCACAGCTAATCAGCCAGGTAGGGGTAAAACATGGTGAGAGGTATCCGTGCGTAAGCAACGGGCCTTAATTACGCCAAACCACGATATCTTCGAGCCGTAACCTCTTAATCCCCAACCTTAGACACTGATTTGACTGGAGTATGAATCAAAAAATAATTTCCAACTTCAGCTGATCTCCTACTGAGTTCGGATGTCCCTAGGGCCAACGTCTATCAGATTTTATTAAAAAGCTTGGGATTGTGAGTGCTTGGATGATGATTTTTGGGCCAAGGAAAGGGTGATAAAATCCCCACCTTATCTTGTTTATAGGGTGATGCCCTTAAAATCAATTTTGTGCAAGTGTATAATATATGCAAACAAGGTTCACTCAAAGCGATGTAAATCAACCAAGAAGTGAGTCCTATTCGAAATGCAATGCGAACGTGCCTTGCTCCAGCACTCTTCAACAGTAAAGTAATTGAATTGAAAAGACACGTGCCTAAAAATGCAAACGTCTAATCAATTTTTAAACTTTTCAATAAATGTTTTACTGTTGATATTAGCAGGATCCTGGTGATAGCATACAAGAAATAAGATTTGCAGCAGCTGTATTTTTGCAAAGCAAGCAACCCTGCATAAAATCAGTGAGTAGTCAACTCCTCTTTGCCGCGGATCCGCGGCTTTGGCCGAGAAATCACGGCAAATCAGAGGGTACTTGGTCTCTGCTTTCTTGAGCAGAGGCCCAAGACCACTTATATGTTACTGCAGTACTTTGTTTCCTGTTTCTTTAACCTGTAACCTGCAACAGAGAAGAAAATTCGTTTAGTTCTTCACTCAAATGAAAACCGCTGCTCTCCCTGGCAACAGAGCCAGAAATTTTGTTCGGAATGGAGGAGTGTACTAAAGTCAGAGATAGAGGGTTTAGAATCAACCTTCGGTACTCTTTATGTTATGCTCAAAAACTCCAAAATGTGTTCACAATTTTACTTTACTCCTTCCGAATCACCGTAGTAGTATGAGCTATTACGGGTTGATCCTCAGGGAGAGCTCGCGATGGAAGCTTTAACGGTTGAGTTGTGAAGAAAGAAAATGAGAGTTCTTCTATGTTCAAAAGAAACAAAATGACATGGAAAAGTAGCGGGAAAATTCGTTGTTGATTTGTTGCATGAAAAGAAAAACAATGGAAAGAAAAGTGAAAAGAACTTGAAAACTTGACTAGCTTTGAAAGAAAACTTGAGAAGGAAAACTTTGAAAGACTTTTAGATAGAAGAAATCATGACTAGCTAACCCTTCTAATTTACTAACTTACTAATCTCATAGGGTGATGCATGCCTCATGTTGATTCATCGGCAAAGGTTTTGTCTTGCTTGTTAGGTCAAATACTTTCCCACTTGGAGGATGAGTGTTCTTCTCGGTCTTATCTTGTAGCCTCATTAATTCATCGGCTCCCGAGATAGATTTTCAATGATGGAATCAAGGAGTGTCACTCATGGTAATGCTAAGGAAGAAGATACAAGATTCATTAGTCATTCAAAGCCATACTAGAGTTAGCATTGAAGTAAGAAAATTGTTCAACAAATAGATAGTTAGGTGCTCCATCTCCATGTTCCATCAAGGCACTTGTTCTAAAGACAAGGCTCTAAATGAGGCTCACATGAATCATATGGAAGGAAAACAAGCATTTGCCAAGAATTAAAGTGACTCATCTTCATTGGGGAATAATAGAGACTTGAAATTACAAGATCATAATAAAGCAATCACCCAAGAGTTAGAAGTTAGTAAAGTTAGTGGTTAGCTAGTCATGTTAGAGAGAGTTAGCTAGACATTGCAATGAAAAGAAAATAACAATTCATGAAGAAGAAAATGCAATGAAAATTAAAGCTTGAAGAAAGTAAAGCACTAGAATTAGCAAAGATGAGAAGATAGATAGATAAATCCTTGTATTCAAGTTGTCACCACTTCAATTACAAGCTCTCACACTCTCTCTTTCTCTCTTTGTAGAATTCTAGAAGGAAGAAGAAAATTACAAGAGCACTAAAGGAAGCTAGAGAAAATCCCTACAATTCTCTCAAAAATACAAGCTCTTCTCTCCTATCTCTCCTCCTCTTTTTCGCAGAGGCCCTAGGGGTCTATTTATAGGCTTCAGAGGATGAGGCTCTCCAATCTCGACCGTGGGATCAAATCGCTGGCTCAACGGCCAGATTCCTGCCGCGGATCCGCGGCCAGAGCCGCGTTTCCGCGACAGAATCTTGGCCCTTGCACCAACGATTTCTGTTGCCGTTCTGTTACAGTTTGTTAGCCACGCTGGATCTTCTAGAAGGCTGGGGATATGCATGGACGACTCCAGATCTGGGCTTGACTTTTGGGCTTTCCTTTTGGCTTTTAATTAATCCCATTAATTCCTTGATAATTCCATTGATTATGGGCCTTCCTCTCCATTAATGGTGGACCTGCAAATTTAGAGAGAAAAGGAATAAAAAGCTTATTTTTATTTACATATAGCATGTATGGAAGTGGAAAATGATGCAAAAATAAATAACAATCAGATACAGCCTGCAGCGTGGGAATGGTCTGAATTTCAGAAAAGGACGACGTGGTTTTCTGCATAATTTTGTGCCAAAAGAGAAACCGACAAATTACTATGATAAAACACGTAGGGGGTTGGGATACATTACACCTCCACCTTTTACATCGGTTCGACCTAAAGACAATAAACGATCCCGTCACACTCTGCCTCTTCCTCCGAATGGGACTCAGACGTCATTGTGGGAACGATGTTCGAGAATCTCACCGTTAATATGACTTCAAGTAGCGAATTGGAGCCGGCGGAAGCTACCGATGTTGAACCATGGGCTCAGCAACTAGATTTCTAATGGGAAAAGCGATTCGAACAGCACAAACAACCTACTGAAGACATGGTGATCCAAGTTAACTTGGGTAATCAAGATCACCCTAAACCCATCTTTATAAGTGAAAGCTTATCACTTTCGGAGAAAGAAGAATTGATAGTACTCATAAAAGAGTATATCGATGTCTTTGCATGGAACTATGAAGATATGTCCGGACTTGATCCGCAAGTAGCCTTGCATCATCTGAACATCAAGCCTGACACCAAGAAAGTCAAGCAACGACAATGACAATTTCACCCGAACATTATGGAAGCTATTGAAGCCGAAGTCCATGAACTTATTGCATGTGGTTTCATACGGGAGGAACAGCATCCAGATTGGGTTGCTAACAATATTTTCGTTCTAAGAAGAATGGAAAAAATACGAATTTGTATTGATTACCGTGATCTCAATACAGCATGCCCCAAAGACGAATTCCCATTGCCCATCACCGATGTAATCATTGACAATACCTGCGGATTCGAAAGAATGTCTTTCGTGGACGGCTTTTCAGGGTATAATCAAATTAAGATGTACTTAGAGGATGAGAAACATACTTCATTCCGGACACTGTTGGGGTATACTGCTATACTGTGATGCCTTTTGGATTAAAGAACGCGAGAGCAACTTATCAGCATGCAATGAGTACAATTTTCCGCAACCATCTCCGAAAGATGGTAGAATGTTATGTCGACGATATTGCAGTCAAAAGTCGCGATAAGAATGATCATCTTCGTGACTTGAGAATAATGTTCGATATAATGCGGGCTCATCGACTGAAAATGAATCCGACAAAATCCTTCTTGGGGGTTTCGAGTGGCAAGTTCCTGGGATTCATTGTTACATCAAAAGAAATTCTTCTCGACCCAGACAAAGTCAAAGCCATTCAGAGCATGCATCCACCTAAGAATCTCAAAGAACTTAGGGGCCTGCAAGGTAGACTGGCTTATATCAGAAGGTTCATCGCAAATCTCTCAGGCCGCTGTCAACCGTTCACCCGACTCATGAAAAAGGGTGTCTCTTTTGTATAGGATCAATCCTATCAAAAGCTTACGAGGATATCAAAAGATACCTCACTAAACCTCCGGTCTTAGTTGCTCCCACATCAGGAAAATCATTCCTGCGTTATATGAAAGCTATGGACCATTCTTTCGGTGCTCTGCTTGCTCAAAAGGACGATGATGGTCACAAACATGCTATTTATTATCTGAGTAGGACTCTGATAGGGGCTGAATCTCGCTATAACCCTATTGAGAAGGAATGCTTAGCTCTTGTCTTTACTATTCAAAAGACGCAGCATTACTTGGTTGGCCAGACCATACATGTCATTTCCAGATTGAATCCTTTGCGTCTCCTCATGACGAAACCAGGATCATTAAATTCAAGATTAGCTAAGTGGGCCCTCCTTTTATCTCAGTACGACATGCTCTTTGTCCCTCAGAAGGCAGTAAAAGGCTAGGCGCTTGCAGATTTTCTGGCTGCTCATCCAGTTCCGGAAAGCTCAAAGCTTTATGAAGATATTCCAGATGAGGTTTTCGAATCTAATATAACTTCAGAGGATGACGTATGGCAGATGTTTTTCGATGGAGCATCAAGAATAGGCCCTAAAGGAAAGACCATTGCTGGTGTGGGGTTGTATTTATCTCACCACAAAATCATGTCCTTCCTAAGGTGTTTTCATTAACGGAACCATGTTCCAACAATGTAGCAGAATATAATGCTCTACTCATTGGCCTTCACCTCACCCATGAAATGGGGGTGCGCTACCTCGAAGCTTATGGTGATTCAAAACTGATTATTAATCAGGTTAAAGGAGAATATGAGGTCCGTCACGGAGATTTGGCACCTTATTATCATGCAGTCATCAACATGGCTAATTCATTTGATGGCTTTTACATCGGCCATGTGTCCCGATCCCAAAATACTAAGGCTGACGCTCTGGCGGCACTTGCAGCTACGTTGGCCTTACCAATCGACACAACGTATCATCTTACAGTGGCTACTCGACACCTTATTTGTCCTAAACATGTGTTGAAAACCAAGAAGGTCCATAGCATATCGACGGATTTTGAACTGAGAGAATGGTGATTTTTCCTCATCGACTATGCTTTGCATGATATATTGTCGGATGACCCTAAAGAAGCGGCGTCGATCAGACGAAGGTCTCTTCGTTTCTACTATGATCCAATAGTAAAGACACTCTACCGTCGCTCATATGATGGTATCCTCCTCCGTTGCCTTTCTAATTCAGAGGCACAAGAATTGCTTAAAGAAGCGCACGATGGCATATGTGGAGCCCATCAGCCAGGTCCAAAAGCTCAAGGATCGATTGCACAGGCTTGGATATTATTGGCCAACCATGATAGACGATGCCATCAAATATGCACAAAGGTGAAAAAGCCTGTCAAATCCATGCGGACTTTATACATCAGCCTCCAGAGTTGCTCCATCCAACTAACTGTTGCTTCATGGCCATTTTAAGCGTGGGGAATCGATGTCATAGGGCCGATCAGCCCCTCTTCAACAAAAGGTCACCGGTTTATCTTAGCAATAACCGATTACTTTTCAAAGTGGGCAGAGGCTATACTACTTGTGGAAGTTAAAACTTCCAACGTGGTTAATTTTACCAAACACCATGTCATCCATCGATTTGGTGTCCCTAGGCGGATCATCCATGATAACGGTCCCCATTTGTGAGCCAGGTATTCTATCGGTTTTATGATAAGTACCGGATTCAGAATGTGGTATCAACTGCTTATAACCCTACTGCTAATGGCTTGGTGGAAGCATTCAACAAGATAATTATCAAGTTACTTAAAAATTCGTTTCATCAAATAAGAGAGACTGGAATGAGAAGCTTGGTGAATGTCTTTGGGCCTACGAATGACGGTTCGAACCCCGACGGGCAATACACTCTTTTTCCTCGTATACGGGTGCGAAGCAATCATACCATTAGAAATCCAGATGCGTCATTACGAGCCACTTTGACGACCAGAATGACAAAGGAGGACAATGATCGGTTACGTCTTCAAGAGCTCGAAGCCCTAGATGAGAAGCGACTACAAAGTCAACAACATATCGAGTTGTATCAAGCGCGAATCTCGAAGGCCTTCAATAAGAAGATTAAGCAAAGGGTTTTCCAGAAAGGAGATTTGGTTTTACGCGTCAGACACCGATGACAATGATACATAAAACCAAAGGCAAATTTCAGCCCAAATGGGAAGGACCGTTTGTGATAGAAACAGTCTATTCAAATAGAGCATATCGCCTTATGACTTCAGACGGTGACATACTCATAATGCCGATCAACGGCAGGTTCTTAAAAAAGTATTATCCTTGATAGGATCCTTCTCATGATCAAGTTAACAAACATTACACCTCTGATCAAGACCTTCAGACCCGAGGTATTTAGAAAGAGCACTCCTCTCTTTCTCTAACGGGATCACACTACCATAAATCAGTGTCGAGCCGATCGAACACTGGCTGCATTAAAGAAGAATTAAGGTTGTGAACTTCAGTTTTAGCCTTATTACTCTCCTCCAATTCATAATCGACTAGTCTCGAGCCGATAAGCATGTACCTATCTCCAACTTAGAAGAATAGGTCATATATTGAAGTTGAGCATGTCTATGTAACAGTTGCAGGAAGATGGTTTATTTAGCCTAACGTTTCTATGAATAACGTTGGCATACCTCTCTGCCCCTGTTCAATCGATCGAGGCTCGACTCAACGACAAAAGAAGGTTCGCGATGTATCCTTGCAGAACCTTTCCACTGTTTCCACATTCATATCAAGAACATGGTGACCAAACGAATGACAAACACAAATGGGTTTATCTGATGACTTGTCAAGTCGAACTCATTAAAGAAGTACACGTCCTTCTACAGAATCTTTCCAATATGAAAATAAGATAAGGATTGACAGAGAGTCCACGATGAACGATAATTTTCAAATTAAGATCTCGTGGAATTCATGTCCATTCCATTAATCCCAAACTTACCTACAGAGTGAAAACCTATAGGGAAGCATCACGTTACTCAAAGTAACAAAATAATCTAACGCCTCTAACGGCTAAGGATAGAGGAATGTTGGCCTTTAAGCCCAACATAAATCCTTGACAACTCATCATGCTGAGGGGAATAGCATGGCTAGCCCAACTCTAACGGTAGTTGGTAAAGGCATATCAAATCCGTTTACAGCTGAGAATTTGCTAAAAATCCTAAGGGACCTCTTCCCATTTGATTCCTCTCCAAAATCACTTACCAATTCCCGTCAATGGAATGGTAAGACCACATAAGAAGATATTCATCTTCCTTGCGAAATGACGAGTCAAACCTATCATGTTAACATCAAACCTCTGATAGTAAAACTCTAACGTCCTCCCTGGCAGATAAAATCAACATCCGCAGCAAATTAAACTTTACTTATCATTCTCTTCAATAGAATGACAGGTACACTCAAAATCGCTGTTATGTTCAAACACCTCTAACAGTAACAAAATCTTGGTCATGTTAATATTACACCTCTGCCAAAATGTTTTACAAATCTCGTTCTAAATCCCCACGGAGTTCTCTGACATATAATCTTATGAGATTCATATTTCTTAACTCCCCAGCGAGTTTCTGGTAGACTCTTCTCTAAGTCTATTATTTTCCTCTCAGTTCCTAATGGACTTTCTTGGTTGTCACGTGAACAATATACCTCTGACAATTTCTTCAAAAAATATCCAAAGCAGATATCAATTTTCCACGAAATTTATGATCAAACTCTATTTCCTTCAGTGAAATTCTTTCTTTTACCGTCATGTCCAGTTTGTCACCTCTGAACGATAAAAATCCTGAGCTTGGTGGTTTCTCAATCAGTTATGTCCATTATTACCTCTGAACTGACAGATAAACAAGTCTTATCTTTCAGTTCAGTAGGAACTATTCCTTTACTGTTATGTCCAGTTTGCCACCTCTGAACGTTAGGGTTTTTGAGTCTTGCAATTCCCAATCAGTTATGTCCATATTACCTCTGAACCGACGGGTACCTAGATATCTCTTTTTATGGTACTTCAACTATCATGTCCAGTTCACCACCTCTGAACTGATAAGTCCATAACTTTATCCTCCTTCCCTCTATCAAGATCAGGAGCTCTTGCTGTCATGTTAACATTAAACCTCTGAACGACAGATTGCGAATCTGAGGTCTCTCAATTGGTCATGTCCAGTCAACCACCTCTGAACCAACAGGACCCTAGATCCAATCTATCTTTGCAGTACCCTGTGGACTAGCTGCCAAGTTAATACGACTACCTCTGACAGTGGATTCGAAGTTTAGTGTGTCTTAGTCTATCACGTCCAGTTTATCACCTTTAAATAGACGGGTCCCTAAAATCGAGTTCATCTCCATTTTGTCATCATGTCCAGGTCATCACCTCTGAATGACAAAAATTCTCATGTCTAGCTTGTCACTTTTAATTCGCAAATCCTAGGCTTCATTGTCTTAGTTCAAGTAGGAACTATCACATGTTGTGGTGTCTAATTCATCATAACCTATTCATAAATCCAATGATCTTTAATCTGTTATGTTAATATTTACCTCTGAACAGTAAAGATCGTCAAGCTCACTCTTTTCATTTCTCATCTCAACATGATTTGAGTCGAACCATTTGATAACTAATTCTATCGGTTCATCACCTCTGACTAGATTAGTTATACCATCATTTCCTTTCTTTTTCGATTGTAGCACAACTTGAAACTAAGAATTACAAATTCAGAAGATAAAACAAGTTGGAAATACAACAGAGGAGTCAAATAAAATTACTTTTTATTGATTCAAAAAGGGGGATACATGGATTACAAGCTACGAGGGTGCTTCGTAAGACTTGATCCGTTCTCCAAGGATGGCCAGCCTGTCCTTCCTCTCCTCAGCAGCTCTGATGAATGCCTGCGATCTCAACTCGGCCTCATTAAAGTTCATTGTCTGGGACAGACGAGCCTCAATTTCAGCCAAAGTTGCCCTCTGTGCTAGCTCCTGTTGCAAGACTTCATCATTTTGGGCCTTGAGCTGCTATAACCGAGCGATCTCCTCAAGACGCACCGGTTCAACCTTGGACAGAAGAAGATTGGCTCTCTTGATCATCTCCTTAGCCTTCTCAATTTTATCCTCAGCATCAAGAAGAGCACTATTAGAAGCATCTATAGCATCTTCAATTTCTACTTTCCTTACCTCCAAAGATTTTAAATCTGAAGATATTGCCTTAGCTACTTCCTGAGCGGCAAGATGAGCTTCACGCATCTGAGTAGTAAGGCATTCAAGCTGTTCATTAACTGCGGAGCCCAAATCTGAATTGCTGAGACGGCGCCATTCGTCTACATCCCTCTGAGCCTTTCCACCAGAAGCTCCAATGCAGCAGCCTGGTCATACCTCCAAAGTCTCGAATGCTTTCAATATTTGAGAGAGGACCACCTTCAGAGTAGAAAATAAGGTAGTCGAGCCCTTCAAGACCAAAGCAACGGATCACTTCAAGCTCTTATAGAAGCTGTCAACTATCTCAGCCACAAATTCTTGCTCAGCTTCAACTACTCTCGGTGAACGAGTAGTACCTGAAGACAAAGCTTCCACTGGTTTCACGGTCATAACAGTGGAGGAAGTAGCAGAAACACTGGCAGGAGGAGGAGAAGGCGCCTCCGTCGCAGAGGTCACTGCCTCTTTGCCTGCTCGTCTTTTGGGAGCCATGAAAGAACTGAAAAGTTCTGAAAATCTCAACAAAGGAGAAAGAGGAGAAAGAGATTTGTTTCTTTAAAATTTGAAGAGAAGTTAACTCTTCCTTTTAGCCCATCGGACTTTATAGACATAAAATGTCTTAATTTCGCCTCCTCAAAAGGAAAGCAGGTGACCGTTTCAAATTAATTAGAAAATTTGAAACGGCGCCTAACCGCCTTTCCCGACAAGCCTTGCTTCAACCCCGCCAAGGGCTAGCTCCGCTGCAAGTTCAGCGTTAACTTCGCACAACGCTTGAGTAACTTCGTTAAAAGCCCATCTGTAGCTTCGAAAATTTTGTGCTAGCTCCGCTGGAAGCTCATTCCTAACTTAGCTGGAAGTCCGTCCTCAGCTCGCGGGAAGCTTAGCTCTGTTAAGAGCTTTTCTTTTCTCCTCAGGAAAAGGCTTACCCTTAGCTAGTCCATTCCAGTTGGTTCGAAATTTAAAAGGTAAAGAAGGGGAGCAAAGTAGATGAACAAAAAGAAAAATCTTATTGATTCAAAAGGGAAGATACATTAGTTCATTAAGATTGTCTTTCATACAATAGAGTCTTTGCTCCAAAGGTATACAAGTTGTCCTATCTACTTTCAGGGTGATAAGCCAAACCAACTGGATACGAAAGGTCTTCCTCCTGCACTAGGCCGTAATCCTTCGCTTATTGGCAGATTTTACCATTAAAAAGCTGGATCTTCTTTGATGAAAATTAGCAAGAGATTGGTTGCCATCAAGGAGCTAGATTTTCTTTGATCAAAATTTGCAAGGGATTGGTTTCCACCAGAAAGTTGGATTTCCTTAAACAAAATTGGCAAAGGAAAGATCTGAGATCTTACTGGTGACGTCCGCCTTCCCGAAGTGGATCATCTTGGATAAGCAACTACCAGCCCCTTCCCGAAGCGAATCATCTCGGATAAGCAACTGCTAACCTTTTCTTGAAACGCGCATCAGCTGCTCCAGTGTGTTCCTCCTGCTTATGATCAAAGCTTCAACTTGAAAATCAAGGGGCAGTTTTTTGGTCTCTTTCAACCAGACGAAAGAATGGTGAGCACAGTTCGTTGCAATGCAAACAAGAAACAAGTTAGCATTAATTAAAGTTTTATGCGAAGGGACGAAATGCTAAGTCAGAGTTTTATTATTTGGGCGAAACTATCCAGCTGTGCCTTGAAGATGAATTTCAGCTAAGCAGGGGATGGCCTCGCTTGTGCAGTAATGTTAGACTAGCTTAGCATAAGCCAAGTCTTAGTCTCGCTAAAGACAGTCAGGTTGGAGAAGCCTCAAAAAGGTCAAGTGTTAGGCTCGCCTATATGGCTAGGCCAGACTGGCTCGGAAGGGCGCTGTCTTGACCCCACCTATATGGCAAGACTGGCTCAATCTTGAAGAGGCCAAGTCCCAAACCTCACCTATATGGCAGATTTAACAGGAACTTCGCGTGGAAAGATCCTTTGCCTGATCAGGTAAGAATGCTAGCTTCGCCGAGAAGCTCGAAAATAGGGCTGAAACCCTTCTCTGAAAGTCAGCCAAATACAGAGACCAAGGAAATTTAATCCCTAAGATAGCTGATAAAGCTAAGAAAATTAAGGAAGATAAACTCTTTAAAAGCACTAGATGGCCGAGACTCACCAGTTCTTGATTGGGTAATAACCAGAGTGAGAGTCCCCAATACTTCGGGGACCTCAATCTCCTTGCTTAAGCAATGGGGAGAGATCATAAACCAAAAAGGGAGGAGTATGTTTCTCTGGGAAGGACTATAAGAGTCCTATTTATAGGCCTCGCAGCCTGACCATGTCGCTACAACTTCAAGCTTGGGAGCGCGGTGAAGTTAAAGCATTCAAATGCTTGACCTTGAGAAAGGAAAAAATCTCCCTCGGGAATACACACGAAATTATTTGAACTTTAAAAAAGGGAATAATCCCCCTCGTAAATGCAAGGAAAATTATTCAAACCTTGAAAAAGGGAATAATTCCTCTCGTAACTCGCGAAAGCGGTTAGCCTCGGGAACGGAACATCGCTCCATCATAGCAAGCGCGAGGTTAATGCTCATATTCCAATTTGAAGCGAAGTTACTTCAGGAAGCCCAAAGGCAAAGCTACTCAGAAGTGCGAAGCTACCCAAAAGCGCGAAGCTACACGAAAGCGGGTTGTCAATTCCCCGACGAACCTATCCCAGCCCGTCAGTGAGGCTAAAAGTGAAGTTGAACTCAACCATCAAGGCGACGTTCACATTCACATACCATCAATCAAAACAGTTCAAAGTATTTCGAAATCTGAACCATTCCATTGTAGATTCACGAAAACTTTGAAAGGGGTCTTGTTGACACTCGAAAAAGACAGGACTCCTGCATTCATCTTCAACTGGTCTGAACGACGTCAACTTATCAACATCTACAGAAGATAAGTCAAAAACAAGCTGATGACCAGAGAGAAGGCAGCATCATGGACATTACTAATCCAGTAAAGCAGATAGTAAGACAAAGTTGCCTTTGAAAAAATCCAAGGAGGCCTAAGACGATAAGCTAGCTCAATGATCAGTCACATATTTTGCATATTCATTGTCACTTTATCATACTTTTTAGATAATAAATCTTATTAATAAGCCTTCTTCTTCTTTGTTAAATGTAGGCCCAATTGCTAAAAGAAAGGAAAGTGAAACTAGCCCAAAAGCCCACCAAATTCTGATTTAATTCAGAATAAATTTGAAATCAAGGAATCAGGGCAAAATCTTGGCATATCAGAGAGGTTGAAAATCGGTTGAAAAGAATCCTCCCAAATCAAGCGGTTGAAGCTAACAATCAAAGGCTGTTTTGTCAAATCCTGGAGCAGAAACGAGAAAACCAGAAGAAGATACAAGAGAATCATCAAACCAGGAGCACCCACCAATTGGGTGAGGCCAACTGGCCACACAAGGGCCACAGAAACGCGGCCCTAGCCATGGAAACGCGGTTTTGTTGGCTCTGTTGAGGGAGCGTTTGCTCCCCCAATCTTCCTAGGATCTTCCCACTCTGGTTTTTCCCTATAAATACCAGTTTCAACAGAGCAAAAAGGAGCGAAGACTAGGATTAGAATTTTATTTATACTTTAAGGTTTAGGTTCTTTGTTAGATAGTATAAAGTTGTATTTTTGTTTTATAATTTGTAGTTCAGTACAAATACCTGTGTGAGAGAGGAATTGAGTGCTTTTGTAACTTGAAGATTGAAGTGACATCAATACAAGAATCGAGCCACATTTTCTGCCACTCATTTTACGGTATGTCTTGCGTTATTTACTTGCATTTTTCTTTGTCTTCCATGAGTAGCTAAATCGATTTTCAGGGCTCACAATTGTACCTCTCTCCAATTCTTCTTCTCTTCTGATTTTAATGAAAAAGACCCAATGAATCATTTGCATGCCTAACTTAAAGCCTTTCTTCTTGAAAGTGTTCTTGAAGGCACATGGGATGGGTTTGAATTTTATAAACTCCTACTTCTTTTAAGAACGTTTCTTGAACTGTTTTTATTCCATACTTGCTTCTTCGCGCTTGATGATTTAACATTCAATTCAAAACGTTTTCTTAAAGAAAAGAGTTCACTTTTTCAACCATCTTATATGCTTTACTTCAACTTTCTAAAGTCAACCTTAAGTTTTGCCTATGATCAAGTTGAGGCACTAAAGATTTCAATAGAAGAGTAAACGGTTGAGTAGTGAGATAGTGAGCCCAGAATTTCTCCTTCTTATATTTAAAACAACCAAACAATTTTCAAAGTTTTTTAAATCACCTTCTCCAAAGCCTTCTCCAAAGTTGCAATTTCTCTTTTATTCATTTTTCTCTCCATTCTTCTTTTCAACTAAAAAACGAGCACAATTCTTTTGTTACTAAACAAAACACCGAAAAATTTTCATCGCATTCCTCCTCGTGAACACGACCCGTTAGCCCGAAGCTACACGGTAAACTCTTAACTCTTTGATTTTGCAATCAATTTTTGGCGCCGTTGCCGGGGAGGGAACGGTGTATTTATTTTTTAACAAGTTTGGTGTGTTGTTTCAGGGACTTGAAGATTCAGATCTAGCATTCAAGCTTTACAAGAGAAGACTTGCAAATTCTGTGCCCCTACTCTCGAAAGTTGGAAATAGAATTTCAAGAAATTGCGTTGCAAAAGTTTAAAATTTCATTGGACTACTAAAACTCTTTTTGCAGGACATATTGCTCGCAAAAAAAAATTAACTTTTTGTATGTTATATTCTTGCTATATCTGCTATACACCATCCCTATTTTAATCCAACAGTAATTTGAGTGATTGTTAATTGCTTAAAAAACGTTTAGACTTACATTCTAGGCATTTGTCTAATTATGTTTATTTTACAATTACTATTGAAGAGAGCTGGAGACAAGGTACGTATGCATAGCATGTAGTTTAGGAAACATTCTTAAGTGATATTTGCTTTTGAATGCTACTTTTCTATATCTTGCACACTTTGCACAATTAACTCTAAGGGTAAAACCCAATTCAAGATAAGGTGGGGAAGTCATTACCCTTTCTTAACCCACAAACCATCTCCAATCACGCACAACCTAAGCCTAAGTAAAATTTGATAGACGTTGGCCTTAGGGACATCTCGAACTCACTAGGAGATTATCCTAAGGGGAAGGTGTTGGAATTTGACTCCAGCCAAATCAGTGTCTAGGAAGGGGATTGAGGGCCGAAAGCCCGAAGGTTGGTGGTTACTTAATTAAGGAACGTCTTTTAACGGATAACCTCCCACCAATCTTGCCCTGACCTTGCTGATTAGCTTGTGGTCAAAGTCTACATTATACCTCCTGTGGACAATCAACCAGTTAGGAGTTGTCTAGGTCAAGGTTACCTTAGACTAGGCTTGGTTGATTACTCTTGTTGACTGTTGAAACTTGTTTGTAATTGTGATTGTGTTTGTGTATGCAAGTGTGGTCAAGAGACCCTAACTCATCTAGGTTGACTAGAAGCACATCACCACCCAAGTTTGGACCAAGACCTGATCCGGTTATGGCTCAACCAACATCCTTGCAGGATAGTTCTATCCCATTCGAACCTCACTTCCATCTTGCATTCTACTTCCATCGGTTGGTGAATACAAATTTGAGCTCAAGCCTTAATTCATCAACATACTCCCCAAGTTTCATGGCTTAGAGTCCGAAGATGTTTACTTCTTCATAAGAGAATTTGAGAAAGTATGTCTTATGATGAAAATCTCACACCTTGTAGACGATGCTATTAGGTTGAGATTTGTCCCTTTCGCTCTTAAGGACTTAGCAAAGAAATGGCTTTACAGCTTAGCGGCCGGTTCAATCACATCTTGGGATGGTTTCATCAAGGTCTTCTTGAAGAAATTCTATCCAATTCATAAGACCACTCTCATTAGGAAGACCATCATGTAATTCAAGCAAGAACCAAGTGAACCGTTCTGGAGGTACTTTGAACGCTTTAAGGATCTCCTTGTCCAATGTCTGCATCATGGAATAGAGAAATGGCGACAATGCCAAATTCTTTATGACGGTTTAAACTATTCCACCAAAACCCTCTTAGAAAGTATGTGCTAAGGGGGATTCATGCAAAAGGATGAAAATGAAGGATGAGATTTGTATGAAAACCTAGCTGAAAAAATCATCCAATGGGAACCTACTACTGAAACCTCTAGGAATCCTAACTCCATCTCTTCAAAAGGGGGTCTCCATTCTATCGAATCATCCATAGCTAATGAGGCAAAGTTAGCAAACCTAACAAGAAGACTGGAAGCTCTAGAAACTAAGAAACCAAGTCCAGTCAATCAAGTCAGCCCAAATCAATTTCTGACTCCGGGCTGTACTTACTGCCAAGCCATGAATCATGTGTTCGAGGAGTGCCCTGTGTTTCAGGCTCAGCAACAATACCATGAACCTATGAATGCGGCCTTTTCAAGGCCAAACAATAATCCTTACGCACCAACGTACAATCCTGGATGAGAAATCACCCTAATTTCTCATGGAGCCAAAATAACAATGACCACTCATGGCCAAATCATGCTAGCCACTTCCATCATGCCAATAATTCTTCCAATCATCAACCCAACATTTTCAATTTTCATAATAATTCTCCCAACCATCCACCTAACTTTTCAAACTATCAACAAAACTTTCCCAACCAAGCTCCACAATCCTCCTTCCAGAATCCTCAACTAGAAAGGAGAATGACTGACTTTGAAAGAAACATGAAAGATACATGAAAACCCAAGATTCTCTCATGCAAACTATACAGAGGTTAGAGGTTCAAATGAGTCAACTAGCCACTCCACAGAATGAGATCCAGAAGGGTACCCTGCCTAGTCAGCCAATAACCAATCCTAGGAATTCTCAACAAGCTCATTGGTTGAGGATCAATCATTAAATCAATGTAATGTTGTTCATACATTGAGGTCAGGAAAGAGAGTTGATAATCAAGTGTCAACGCCAACCAATCCCATTCAGCACAAATACAATCAAGCATCCACCTCATCTAATCCAAATCCTTCCAAATCTGATGAATCTGAAAAGATAAGTCAACCAGTCAGGTGCACCAGCCTATAGTACCATTTCCTAATAGGTTGAAAAACAACAAGCAAAATCCACACATGGACAAGATAATTGAGATATTTAATCAAGTGAAGACAAATGTGCCACTTCTTGATGCCATCCAACAAGTCTCTTCCTATGCTAAGTTTCTTAAGGACATGTGCACCAAGAAGAGAAAAACTAATGTACCAAAAAAGGTCTTCTTAGCCACTAACATTAGGGAGCTACTATCGGGTCCGATCCCTGTCAAGTACAAGGATCCAGGTAGTCCCACCATTACCTGCACAATAGGACAAGCCGAGATTAGTCGTGCACTTCTTGACTTGGGGGCAAGTATCAACTTGCTTCCATTCTCAGTTTACCAACAACTCGGGTTGGGCGATCTTAGTCCAACTCGAGTCACTATCCAACTGGCTGACTGTTCAGTAAAAGTTCCAAAAGGGGAGATTAATGATGTCCTGATCCGGGTAGGGGATTTTATTTACCCTGTCGATTTCATAGTTCTGGAGACACAACCTGTGTCCAACTCCAATCATAGGGCTCAAACTCCTGTTATCCTAGGGCGACCATTCCTTGCGACTGCCAATGCCATCATCAATTGTAGGAATGGGCCTATGAGGTTAACCTTTGGGGACATGACTAGAGAAGTCAATGTCTTCAATCTAGAAAAATAACCCCGCGATCTTGAGGACCAAACATTTGAAGTCAACCTAATTGAGAACTTAACAAGTGAACATAGAGAAGAATTGGAACTAGAAACTGAGTGTGACTTCGGGTTAGAGTCTGACGACTTTAATCTTGATCAGGTTGTAGATTCTGATGTGAATTGGGCCTCGAACCCTATTTCACCAATAATGGAGCCAACAAATTTGACTAGTCCTTCCAACCAGCCTTCCTCTTCCTTAGAATTGAAAGCCTTACCTGCGCATCTCAAGTACGTCTATCTAAGCGAACAAGAGACCTTTCATGTCATCATTGCCTCCCATTTAAATGACGGGGAAGAAAAAGATCTTAAAGCAATTCTAAGAAAACATAGGGAAGCCATTGGTTGGACTATGACTGATATAAAGAGATTAAGTCCGAGCATCATTCAACATCGCATTCATCTCAATGAAGATGCCACACCTAAAAGAGACCCGCAGCGTAGGTTAAACCCTATAATGCAAGAGGCTGTTCATGCTGAAATTGTAAAACTCTTAAACAATGGGATAATTTATCCCATTTCGGATAGCCAATGGGTCAGTCCTGTCCATGCAGTTCCAAAGAAATCCGGTTTCACCATAGTGAAAAACGAGAACAAAGAGTTGGTCCAAACTCGACTTCCCATGAAGATCCGAGTTTGCATTGACTATAGGAAGCTTAATGCTACAACTCGTAAGGACCATTTTCCACTTCCCTTCATTGATCAAATGCTTGAACGTTTGGCGGGTCACGAGTATTACTGTTTCTTGGACAGTTACTCGGGGTATAATCAGATCCCTATTGCTCCTGAGGACCAAGAAAAGACTATGTTCACATGTCCATTTGGGACATTTGCTTATCGTCGAATGCCTTTCGGCTTATGCAATGCCCCAGCAATGTTTCAACGTTGCATGTTGAGTCTTTTCTCTGATGTGGTAGAACGATTCTTAGAGATCTTTATGGATGATTTCTCCATCTACGGAGATTCATTCATCAATGTCTGCACCATTTAGAACTTGTCCTCCAACGTCGTGCTGAGAAAAATCTGACACTGAATTGGGAGAAATGCCACTTCATGGTAAAACATAGAATTGTCTTGGGTCATGAAATCTCCAAGAAAGGAATTGAAGTGGACAGAGCTAAAATTGAGGTTATTGCTAAGCTTCCCATGCCCAAATGCGTTAAGGGCATTAGATCCTTCTTAGGACATGCTGGTTTCTACCGAAGATTTATCAAGGATTTTAGCAAAATTGCTAAGCCCTTGACTAATCTGTTAGATAAGGATGTGTCCTTCACTTTCAATACTAAATGCATGAATTCTTGGGAGAAGCCTAAGAGAGAGCTTATTTCTGCACCAATCATATCTGCACCGGATTGGTCTAAGCCGTTCGAAATCATGTGCGATACTTCTGATTTTGCCATAGGCGCTGTCCTAGGACAACACATTGATAACAAGCAGCATGTGATTTACTACTCTAGTAGGACTCTCAACGATGCTCAATTGAACTACACTACGACTGAGAAGGAATTCTTGGCAGTAGTGTTTGCCTTAGAGAAATTTCGTCCCTACCTACTAGGGTCCAAAATCACCATTTTCACCGATCATTCTGCGCTTAAGTACCTCATGATAAAGAAGGATGCCAAGGCCCGACTCATTCGTTGGATCCTCCTTCTTCAAGAATTCGATCTTGAGATTCGAGACAAGAAAGGCGTAGAAAATGTCGTTGCTGACCATTTCTCACGAATCCCTAATCTCCATGCAAAGAATTACCCATAAATGAGGATTTTCCTGATGAAAATCTCTTAGCTATCTCTAGGGAACCTTGGTTTGCAGATATAGTGAATTACTTAGTCACAAACCAAACTCCGTCTCATTGGTCCAAAAACGATATACACCGGTTCTTAATCCAAGTCCGGTATTTCTTTTGGGAGGAACCGTATTTTTTTAAGTACTATTCTGACCAAATTATTAGGAGATGCATTCCCGATGAGGAGGTTAAGAGTGTTCTATCCTTTTGTCACGAACTTCCATGCGGTGGATACTTTGGTCCCCGCAAGACTGCTGAAAAAGTGCTACAAAGCGGGTTCTATTGGCCCACTTTGTTCAAGGATGCTTATAAATTTTGCAAGACATGCCATAGATGCCAAATAGTAGGAAGGATCTCAAAACGAAATATGATGCCCCTCAACCCAATTCTAGAAATAGAACTTTTTGATGTTTGGGACATCGACTTTATGGGTCCATTTCCTAATTCATTTGGAAACCAATACATATTAGTTGCTGTGGATTATGTGTCCAAGTGGGTAGAAGCCATTCCTTGTAAAACTAATGATAACAAAGTTGTCATAAAGTTTTTGAAAGAGAACATTTTTTCTCGCTTCGGAACCCCTCGTGCTATCATCAATGATAATGGCACTCACTTTTGTAATAGATCCTTTGAAGCTCTTATGCGAAAGTATGCCATAACTCACAAGTTGTCCACACCTTATCATCCTCAAACCAGTGGGCAGGTTGAGGTTTCCAATAGACAAGTCAAACTTATCTTGGAGAAAACTGTGAACCAAAACCGGAAAGATTGGTCCATCAAACTTGTAGATGCCCTATGGGCCTACAGGACCGCTTTCAAGACGATTCTAGGAATGTCTCCTTATAGGTTAGTCTATGGTAAAGCTTGTCACCTGCCCGTTGAGATAGAGCACCGGGCCTTATGGGCAATCAAGCAGTTGAATTTCGACTTGACTAAGGCCGGTGACCTTCGGAAGTTGCAAATTTCCGAATTAGAGGAGTTAAGAAATGAGGCCTATGAAAATGCTAGGATCACTAAAGATAGAGTTAAGATTTTTCATGATAAACACATCATAAGAAAAACCTTTGTCCCTGGACAAAAAGTCTTATTCTATAATTCTAGGCTTCATCTTTTTTCAGGAAAATTAAAATCAAGATGGACTGGGCCATTCGTTGTAAAAACCGTGTTTTCACACGGTGCAGTTGAGATCAGTGATACCAAGAATGAAAATGACTTTAAGGTAAATGGTCAACGCCTTAAACCTTTCTTGGAATCGGTGTCGGTAAATGAAACGGCTGTTGACCCAAAGGCCTATCACCCTAGTTTTGATGATGATCAACTCATGAAGTTATGTTTACTAATGATCTTGTGTTTAATTAGTGACAGATTTATGATCAAGATCTAAGTAGGTGTGGAGCTTCAATAAAGGATTTAAAGTCAAGTTTTGGAGCTAGCACCGGTTGATTCAAGAGCTTGTGCATCAAGATCACATCAAGTACTCAAGAGGAGTCTAGCTCTATGGATCGAGTTTGGACCAAGTCAAGAAGATGAGAAGCCTTCAAGTGAAGACTTCAAGAAGATGAAGACTTGTGTCTAGGTATAAGATTTTGTTTTTGTTTAGTTAAAAATGTAAAGGATAGATAGTTGATGGATTGCTCAAGTACATATACACACACACTCTTGATTTAGAATTGTCATAAAAGATATTTTTTTTGGTTTAGAAAAGATTTTTCTTTTTGGAAAAATACCTATTTGGATTTTGGTGATTCTCATGTACTTATCTTTTAACCAAAATCAAGTTTAGAGCTTTATGACAAAAACATAGATATTTCAATTGTGTAGTGGATCATATCCATACACACTATGCCTTAAAAGTATATCTTATTTTTGTATTTGATGAAGATTTGGAAAAATATGTTTTGGAAAACATTGTTTTGGAAAAACAGTTTTTAACTTGAGCCAAATATTTCCAACTTACAAAAATAGTCCAATCTTTTATAACATGCCTTGATTTTGTGCAAGCATGTTTGTATATCAAAGTATATTGGTTAAACTATTTTTGTAGATTTTTATTTATTTTATGGGATTTTATTTGAGCCAAAAGACCATGTTTTAAATCCCAGAAAACTATTTCAGGCTTCGGATAAGTCGACTTATAACCCTTATAAGTCGACTAGTCCTAGAGTCGGTCGACCGGACCGGTCGACCGACGTGCACAAATGTGCACGCCTAAGTATACTGGAGGACGGCCGACCGTGCCAGTCGATCGCTCCAGAGAGCAGTGCTCTCTGGAAAGTTCGGCCGACCGCACCGGTCGACCGACAGAGAGTTAGACTCTCAGCTCCAGTGGGTCGGTCGACCCGGGCGGTCGACCGTGGCTCCAACGGTCAGAAATCCGACCGTTGGCGGTCGACCGCGCCGGTCGACCGGCGGCTCTGACAGACCCCAACGGCTAGTTTTCTGGCAGCTTATAAATTGGGGGTCTTGTCATTGTTTGGAGCCAAGATTTTCAAGTGGGTTTTCACCAGTTTTTCCTGAACTATTTAGAGGTTTTTCTCCACTTGATTTAGAGAAAATATTTCCAATCAAAAGGAGAGATTTATCAAGAGTGTGTAAAAGAGAATCCTTGAGTTTTCCTCCACCATCTCTTTCCTTGTTTTTCTCACACCACACTTGAGCTATCCATTGATTATTCATCCTATAGGTGTGTTGTAGTGAGAGTGCTTTAGGTGATCAAAGTGTTGTGATCACCAAAGATCTTTTCTTTGTTCTTTGAGGAGACGGGCAAGTGTGCTCGTGATTGTTTGGGTCCTAGTGAGGACTTGGTGTTTTCGGGTTCGGGTGCGAACTCGTGTTTGAGGTGCAGCCTCGGCGAGCCGGTGGGCTTGCGTGTGCACGGGACTAGAGAGTCCGAGGGCTTGTAGGTGTTGCGGCACCGAGGAGAGATCCAGTGGGATCTTGCATAGTGGAAATCCTTCGTGTGTTGAAGGCGGAGATGTAGAGCAAGTGTGCTCGAACCTCGAAACATACCCTTGTGTTTGCGATTGCTCACTCTCTCTCTCTCTTTGTCTCTTTTATATCTCTCTATTTATTGTACTTTCATTTACATGCTTGATATTCATTGTGCTATTGTATACTTGCTTAGGTTTGTTGTCTAACACTTGTATTTAACCAAGAGAGCCAACGCGGCACCTCAACCCATTC
Organism: Agave tequilana; assembly: GCA_038442645.1. Classification (NCBI taxonomy): domain Eukaryota; kingdom Viridiplantae; phylum Streptophyta; class Magnoliopsida; order Asparagales; family Asparagaceae; genus Agave; species Agave tequilana. The sequence continues at coordinate 51,512 of JAVJIF010007850.1, forward strand.
AAGGGGAATCTAGAGGAGTTTGTCCAGAGCCCTTCACGGAAAATTCGGTAACACTCTTGTGTTATACATAGTGTTTAGTGTAAAAGTTTTAATTTGGTCATAATTAGTTTTAGCTTCCGCATTATTTGCATCATTCATCATTAAGTGACCATTAGATTAGCCATCACCTATTCACCCCCCCTCTAGGTGAACCCTTCAATTGGTATCAGAGCTTGGTACTCTGATTTGGTCTAACAACCTAGAGTAAAAGATCTCATTTTAGGCTAATCACATATTTTGTATACACACCATGGACTTCATGTCACCACCCATGTTTGACATTGTTAACATCCATATATGGAAGGTGAGGATGTCCTTGTACCTCAAAGCCGTAGGCATTCATGTTTATCTTGCCACTACTAATAATGCATATTGTTTAGATGGTAAGAATATTGAGGCTAATGCAAAAGCCCTGCATGCTTTCAGATCTACCCTAAATGATGATTATTTATCTAGGGTTGCTAATCTTGATTTGGCTTTTGTAGTGTGGAACACCCTCCTCTCCCTTGGCGAAAATGATCAATACTATGCGGGGAGCGATTCGGACGTTGGAAGCAACACCTCCAATGTGTGCTACATGGTCCAAGGGGATAACCCCCTTGAGGTAAACTCCGAATCCGATGATGAGGACATGTCATATGATGAGCTCACTTCATTTTGTCAAACAATTCTTGAAAAATATGACATGCTTAAGAAAGAAAATAAAAATTTGAAAAAGAACATTGCTTGCATGCATAAAGAACATGACTCATTTAGAAGTAACATTGCATGCTTAGTAATAGAAAATAACAATTTGAAAAAGAATTTTGATTGCATACTAAAAGAAAACGATTCCTTTAAAACTAAAATTGCATGTTTAAAAAAAGAAAAGGAAGATTTGAAAATGAGAATGTTTCCTTATTTTCGAAATTGAATGATTTGTGTGAAGGAAACAATACTTTGAAAAATAAAATTGATTTGGTGGAAAAACAAAAAGAAGTTGTTTTTCAAGAAAATATTACTTTGAAAAGAAAATTTGTTGAAAAAGAAAAAGATTTTGTTTGGAAAAAGAAAAAGAAAATGATTCTTTATCTCATCATGCTTTTCATGCCACCACTAATGAGATTAAAGATTTGAAAAATAAAATGGATAGTTTGAGTTCAACTTTGAACTCGTGTGCATTTAACCATACTACGTTGGAGTCTTTGTTTGCAAAGAAACAAACTCCACACATTCATGCACATCATCCTCATAATGCATATGCTTATGTTGCACGTCACGATCATACACATTCACATAAGCATCCTAAGGTGTACAAATGTACACATTGTGGCCGCAAAGGCCATTTAGCAAAATTTTGTTATGATAAGATTAATGCTTTCAATTTTGCTAATAAAAATTTTGGGTTCCTTACAAAGCTAACCCCCAAGGACCCAAAAGAATATGGGTACCAAAACCCCACCAATTGCTTTTGATGTAGGTGAGGGCTCTCACAAGACGTGAGAGGATTGGTGCCTTGGTAGTGAATGCACTTGGACATGATGGACATACTTTTGGGATGCATCACTATCAAGGAAGTTTTGGTGGGTCAACCACCATTTTTGGAGCTTTGGAGTTGATAACGATCTCTAAACTCCTACTTTTTATGTATATGCCTTTTACATATATCATATTCATAGCATGTTCATGTTTTGTGTTTTTATGTGCTTCATGTGGTAAATTCATGTTTAGATGTAGATTCCATTAAAACTTGTATTTATACATGTACAAATAGTGAGAACAAATTGACTTATATATGTTTGCACTTCATGCTCATTTGTACCCACTATATGCATATGTATAGCCTAGTTTTGATGATTCTTCCATTTATACATGTTTTGCCAATTTTTATGCTTTACTTCATGTATATGTATTTTTTAATTCAAATCTAATAAATATACATGTATACCCGTGAGTCTCTTGCCTTCATGCAAATACACTTGATAGACTCTTTTATGTTTGGGATATGTATGTGTATTGTTAGATTGGATAAATCATACATATGCCTAGAAGTGTATTAATTTTTAATGAAAAATAATTTCTCATGTTTTTGTTTTATAAAATGTTATTCATGATTTGAGCTTCAATGTCTATTTTCATGAAAATGCTATTTACATGACTCTTCACTCACATTTTATTCATTTTGTCATGACCTTGTTTCATGAACACCTTTTTATGAGCTTTATAGATCTTGAGTGTCATATTTGTGTATTTGGTATGATTCATGGAATATATATGTTTTGATTTCATGTTTTGAAGGATCTTTAACTAGTTTTTCAAAAATTATCTTTAACTAGTTAATTATTCTTCATTTGGTAGTGATTTTCAATGCTATACTATTTTCAAATTTATTTTTGAAAACCCCTACCGTCTATGGGAGGATGGATGGGCGATTATGCCTTGTATGCTTCATTGAAAATCTTTTACCTTGTGCATATGAAGGGTGGTAGGTTATGAGTTATATACTTGATCTCATTGTTATGTCAATTGGTATCATTGAATCGTTTCAATTGGTATCAATATGAACTTATTTTGTATATACTCATATTTTGTTTCTTATATATGTATATATCAATTTCACTTGGTATACTCATTTCTCATACATATATATGATTTTCATGTGCTTAACTTTCAATTGGCTCACAATTTTAAAAGCACAAAGTTTTTGATGAAAAATAAAAATTTTGGATCATTATGTTTACCATTGATATCAAAATGCTTCAACTTCATATTTGTTAAAATTCTATTGGTATCAATATGTTTTACAATAATGACTATTTTCAATTTGGTATCTTAAAAATTTGTTTGTTTTACAAAAGCTCTGATACCTTTAAAAATTTTTGTTTAAGAAAAATTAATTAAAAAAACATTTTGTTGATTTGTATTACCCCTTCTTGATCTTTTTGTTTTTGACAAAAGGGGGAGAAAAATTTGTTTGATTTGATTTTACTTTGACCCCTTTGTTGATGATTGACAAAAAGGGGGAGAAGTATTTGAGTTTATATGCATGTTTTCATTGCTTAAGGGGGAGAAGTATTTGTTTTCCTTGTTATTTATGCATATATGTTTTTGTATTGCAAATAGGAGAAAAAGATTTTGATTTATGCTTGTTGCATGTTTTATCTCCATACTTGCATACATATTCATGTGCCTCATTGCCATATCTATTGTTTATTTGGTATGCATGAGTTAAGGGGGAGCTTCCTTGAAGCTTTACTTTAATCCATGCATATATAACTCCATGAGTTTTGTCATCATCAAAAAGGGGAGATTGTTGGCCCAAAGGCCTATCACCCTAGTTTTGATGAGTATCAACTCATGAAGTTATGTTTACTAATGATCTTGTGTTTAATTAGTGACAGATTTATGATCAAGATCTTAGTAGGTGTGGAGTTTCAATAAAAGATTTAAAGTCAAGTTTTGGAGCTAGCTGATTGAGATTTTATCGATTGAAATAGAGTTCAGATTTTCTTAGTCTCAATGTGAATCCGCTGTAGCAAGGGCTCGAGCGGGTCGTGATCCTCAGGGAAGGATGCGATGCAAGCTTTTGCGGCAGATTCCTCGGTATGCTTTGAGTAAACACAGAAGAGGTTAGATTTGAAGAGAATATGGATTAAGAAGCATGGTTTTACTGATCTACTACCACAACCCACTATGCAAGTCTTGGATGTTGAATTTCATCTTGAGATAAATGTGATTTACCCTAGGTTATTAAGAGTGATTCAAGTAAGAAAATACAATACTAGATTATAACTAAGTTCCATTATTAAAAACTAAACAAGTTTCATCCTAACATCTAAGTACAGCTTAAGAAAAGATTAATCTTAACTTTAGGCCGTCCTAGTTCTTAAGCATGAAGTCATGATGAGTCCTTTAATTGTGCAACCTAGATTAATAGATCTAGTTATCAGTTTTATCTTCAAGAAAAACAATTATTAAACCTAGGGTTTCTGATGGATGGTCATCAATCGATTCAAATCCTACTTGCCCTAGGGTTGCTTAAGTGATCAGCAAACCATACAAAGAATTAGTTGGACATCATTTTTTTCTTTTTCAAATTATTTATTTTTTTTATTCTTTTTTTTTTATTTTTAATTAGAAGAAAAGAAGAAGAAAGAAAACACGAGATCACAGATGAAAACCGAAGCGAATAAACACAGAGAAAATAAAATAAAATAGCAAGAATTAAATGTGCAAAAGAAAGTAACCTTTATTGCAGATGAGATCTCCAATTACAAAGCTCCTTCTTCTTCCACAACGAGCATGAAAATAAAAATTACAACTTTGAATAAAAGTGGCTAAAGAAAACCCTAATCGTCTCTGCATGCCCTCCCTGTTGCGAATGCTCTGATATTTATAGTGCAGAATGTAGAAGAGTCCTGGATAATCCTGCCCACGAAAAATGGTAGCCATCTCTATCCATAATGCCGCGGATGCGCGGCTTTTGCCGCGCCTCCGCGGCAGTTTAGTGGCTGCTGGCCACGCGCTTTGGCGCGTGGCCTCTCCTGGTCCGTCCATGTGGGCTCCTGCTTCTAGAAGTGTGATCCTGGCCTTTTAATCTAGATTTTCGAGATAACTTGGTAATCAAGTTACCCTTAATCCAGATTTCTTCAAATCTTCTCTCCACGAAATTCCTCTTTATCTTGGCCTTTTATCCTCATCCTGCAGGTGTTTAGAGTTGGATAGAAGTCTATCCTTCCCTAATCTCTGATATTTGCAACTTTTAGCCCTTGTATTTGCATTTTGACTCTTTGTATTTGCGCTTTTTCATCTGGGCTTCAAACATGGGCTTGGATCTGGGCTTTTGGGCTCTTTAAGCTTTATTCTTTATTAACTTGATAATTTGAGGCCTGCACATATTAAATAAAGAAATATTAATAAATGTGCACTATAATATGAATAAATGTGCAAATGCGATGGTATATATGATGACAATTATGCATTTTTCACTACCTATCACACCCCCACACTTATCTTTTTGCTCGTCCTCGAGTAAAAATCAAAAAGAAAGAGAAAAATCTAACCTAGCTAACTCACTTTCGTAGGAATCACGGTTGCACTTAGCATGTGCAACAAGCCGTTAAACCCCTAGGTTACCCTAGAGGACGAGTGTTGTCTCGTGAGGGTTTTCAGCGGATTACACCCACAAAATCCATAAAAAGGAAAATATTTGAATTATATTTGAAGAGACTAAGTAGTCTATAAGTTTTAGGATTATCATTTTTATTCATTCTTCAAACCTGGTCTTTATAAAGTTAATTGTTATTCATTTTAGGTAAGGATTAAAATTGAATTTCTAATATAGTCTTTTTCGTTACCAAAAGTCATACGCACCCTTGTGAATCTAGGAATTCCTTAACTTGGACTCTCATGCCTCATTATTATTTTTATAACATCATCTAATTTTCTTTCGTGTAAGTATCAAGGCTTCTTGAGGCCCTCATACCTAACTAATTGACTATTAGATGTGTTATATATATATATATATTTTTTTTTGGCATGTATAACTCATCTAATTTTCTTTCGTATAAGTATCAAGGCTTCTTGAGGCCCTCATACCTAACTAATTGATTATTAGATGTGTTAATACATATATTATATTTCTTAGTTTTCTTAGGCTTTCTAATCCACCCATGTAGCGAACTTAAAGTCGGTGGCTCCCAAACCGGTTGGCTTTAGGGCACCAGGTGAGAAAACACCCCGCGGACTCAAATTCGAGTGAATTAGGCCCCAAAACTAAGGACTTTATTTTATTTACTCACCTTTAGGCATGAATACTTATGCTTCTTGAGGCACATGTATCATCTTAATTGGTGATTTTTTTCTTCTCTTTTTTTTTTTTTTTTTTTATGAGGCACAAGATCTTTGTCTTAGAATCCTAGATATGCATTTGGTATGCACATTTCATTAAGGTAAAAATCAAGACTAATTATTTATTCAATTTCTCTCCTATACCTAAAAATTAAACAATTTATTTATTTTGACCAAGTTTTTAGAAATTCTAATCATGATTTTCCTAATCCTTAAAACTAACTTAGATTTCTTTCAAAAAAATAAGTCAAAATACTGTCCTTTTTATAAAATTTTTTTTTTTTATATAAATATATATATATATATATATATATATATATATATATATATTTATATATTACATACCCTTCCCCCACACTTGTTTCATGCATTGTCCCTAATGTATGAATGAAATGTATGTATGCATGAACTGGCAGAAAGATATAATCACCGATACAGTGGGTCAAAAAGACCCATCGCCGCATTAGCTTCCGGCACAGACTCCAAAAAGATTTTAAGACGTTGACCATTTACCTTGAATGCATTGCCATTTTTGGGGTCGTAGATCTCTATGGCTCCGTGTGGAAACACCGTCTTAACAATGAATGGTCCTGTCCATCTTGACTTCAATTTACCGGGAAAGAGATGAAGTCTAGAGTTGTAAAGTAAAACTTTTTGTCCTTGGACAAAAGTTTTTCTCGTGATGAATTTATCGTGAAAAACCTTAACTCTATCCTTCGCAATCTTTGCATTCTCGTATGCATCATTCCTCAACTCCTCTAGTTCAGAAATTTGTAATTTCCGAAACTCACCGGCCTTATCTAAATCGAAATTTAGCTGCTTAATTGCCCAAAGGGCCCGGTGTTCTAGCTCGACAGGAAGGTGGCAAGCCTTTCCAAAGACCAGTCTGTAGGGAGACATTCCTAGAATCGTCTTAAAGGCAGTCCTATATGCCCATAGGGCATCCACCAGTTTGGTGGACCAGTCCTTCCTATTCTGATTCACAGTCTTCTCCAAAATGAGCTTGACTTGTCTATTAGAAACTTCTACCTGCCCGCTAGTTTGAGGATGGTAGGGCGTAGACAACTTGTGAGTAATGGCATATTTTCGCATAAGAGCTTCAAAAGTTCTATTGCAAAAATGTGTGCCATTGTCGCTAATGATGGCTCGAGGGATTCCAAAGCGTGAGATGATATTATCTTTCAAGAATTTGACAACAACTTTGTTGTCATTTGTCTTGCAAGGGACAGCTTCTACCCACTTCGACGCATAGTCTACGGCCAACAAGATGTATTGGTGCCCAAACGAATTAGGGAAGGGTCCCATAAAATCAATGCCCCATACGTCGAAAAGTTCTACTTCTAGAATGGGATTTAGGGGCATCATATTTCGTTTGGAAATTCTTCCTATCATTTGACATCTTGTGCAAGTCTTGCAATACTCAAATGCATCTCTAAACACAGTTGGCCAATAAAAGCCACTTTGCAGAATTTTCTCGGCAGTTTTGCGGGGACCAAAATGTCCACCGCAAGCGAACTCATGACAAAAAGCTAGCACGCTTCTAGTCTCCTCGTCGGGGACACATCTCCTAATGATTTGGTCGCTACAATATTTGAAAAGATAAGGATCTTCCCACATGTAATACCGAACTTGAGACAAGAATCGGTATCTATCCTGTTTGGACCAACTAGGTGGTGTTTGGTTTGTGACTAAGTAATTTACTATGTCAGCAAACCAAGGTTCCTTAGAGATGGCTAGAAGTTGCTCATCGGGAAAATTGTCATTGATGGGCAGCTCGACAGAAGGTGCGTTGGGCACACGAGAGAGATGGTCAGCTACGACATTTTCGACACCTTTTTTATCTCGAATTTCGAGATCAAATTCTTGAAGTAGAAGGATCCAACGAATGAGTCGGGCCTTCGCATCTTTCTTAAGCATAAGGTATCGCAGAGCAGAATGGTCAGTGAAGATCGTGGTCTTAGTCCCAAGTAGGTATGGACGGAATTTCTCCAAAGCGAACACTACTGCCAAGAATTCCTTCTCGGTGGTAGTATAGTTCATTTGGGCCTCATTAAGCGTCCTACTCGAATAGTAGATCACGTGCTGCTTATTGTCCTTACGCTGTCCTAAGACAGCACCTATCGCAAAATCAGAAGCGTCACACATGATCTCAAAAGGCTTGGACCAGTCCGGGGGTGAGATGATAGGGGCAGATATAAGTTCCACTTTCAATTTCTCCCAAGCACTATGGCACCTATCATCAAAGATGAAGGACACGTCCTTAGCTAGAAGGTTTGTAAGGGGTCTAGCAATTTTGCTAAAGTCCTTAATGAACCTACGATAAAATCCGGCGTGTCCTAAAAAGGATCGAATGTCCTTCACGCATCGAGGAAGTGGAAGTTTCGCAATGATTTCCACTTTGGCCTTGTCTACCTTAATCCCTTCCCTAGATATCTCATGACCTAGGACAATCCCTTGTTGCACCATGAAGTGATACTTTTCCCAATTGAGGGTCAAGTTCTTCTCGGTGCACCTACTCAGCACTAGCTCCAAATGATGGAGACACTGGTCAAATGAATTCCATAGACTGAGAAGTCGTCCATGAAAATCTCTAAGAAACGCTCGACCATATCAGAAAACAAGCTTAACATACAACGTTGGAATGTGGCGGGGGCATTGCATAGGCCGAAAGGCATTCGACGGTAAGCAAATGTCCCAAATGGACACGTGAACGTTGTTTTCTCTTGATCCTCCGGGGCTATAGGGATTTGGTTATACCCTGAATACCCATCCAAAAAGCAGTAATACTCATGACCTGCTAATCTTTCCAACATTTGATCGATGAAAGGGAGGGGAAAATGATCTTTCCTAGTGGCTGCATTCAACTTACGGTAGTCTATGCATACTCTCACCTTGGTAGGCAATCGTGTTTGCACTAACTCATGTTTGTCGTTCTCTACCACTATAAAGCTAGACTTCTTAGGGACCACGTGCATTGGGCTAACCCATTCGCTATCGGAAATGGAATAAATTATCCCATTATCTAACAGTTTTACTATCTCGGCTTGTACAGCCTCCTGCATAAGTGGGTTTAGTCTACGCTGTGGATCCCTTTTCGGTCTAGTCCCTTCCTCAAGATGAATACGATGCTGGACTATCGTAGGGCTCAGTCCCTTAATATCTGCCATAGTCCAACCAATGGCTTCCCTATGTCTCCTAAGGGTTGTCAGCAGGTCCTCCTCTTGCCTATTGGTCAAATTAGATGCAACTATGACCGGTAACGTCTCTTGTTCACCTAGGTAGGCGTACTTAAGATGTTTGGGCAAGACTTTTAACTCCAAAGAAGGAGTTGGCTCAATGGGTGGCGGTGTGATACTAGAATCTCCCATTTCTATAGAACTCAGATTTAATTCCCATTCGATCTCATCAAGGCTAAGATCACTTGTTTCTAACTCTTCCTCTTTCTCAGACTCAAATATGATCTCATCATTATGCTCACTCGTCATGTTCTCAATGGAGTTAACCTCAAAAGGTTGGTCGGTCACATCGTAGGGATGCTTACCTAGGTTGAAAACATTGACTTCCTTGGTCATATCCCCAAAAGTCAGTCTCATGGAACCGTTTCTACAATTTATGATTGCATTAGCGGTTGCTAGGAACGGTCTTCCTAAGATAACGGGAGTTTGGGACCTAGGATTAGACACAGGTTGTGTCTCTAAGACAATGAAATCTACTGGGTAAATGAATTCTCCTACCCGTATGAGAACGTCATTGATTTCTCCCTTAGGAACTTTGATAGAGCGGTCAGCCAACTGAATAGTAACTTGGGTCGGGTTGAGTTCACCTAATCCAAGTTGTTGATACACGGAGAAAGGGAGCAAATTGATGCTGGCTCCTAAATCGAGGAGTGCTCGATTGATTTCGGCTCGACCTATGGTGCAAGAAATGGTGGGGCAACCTGGGTCCTTATACTTGATAGGGATCTGATTGGACAGTAGCTCACTAATGTTAGTGGCTAGAAAAACCTTCTTAGGCACATTAGTCTTTCTTTTCTTGGTGCACATGTCCTTAATGAATTTGGCATAACTAGGGACATGTTGGATTGCATCAAGAAGTGGAATGTTGAGCCTAACTTGATTGAACACCTCTAATAATTTCTCCATGTGTGCATTGTTGTTGCTTCTAAGCCTATTTGGAAATGGAGCTATAGGCTGGTGCAACTGATCTGCTGACTTTTCAGCTTCAGTTTCCTTGGGACTGGATGGAGAAGGAGTGGAGCTAGATGGAATGGAAGTGGAGCTAGATGGAATGGATGGCATGGATGGGTCCGATGGCATGGATACTTGATTATCAACTTGTTTCCCCGATCTGAGTGTATGGACCATATGACACTGATTTGGGTCTTGAGCCTCATTGGCTGGCCTAGGATTCCTAGGGTTAGGCAATGGTTGACTCGGTAGGGTACCCCTCTGTCTCTCTTGCTGGTTCAATTGGAGCTCTATCCTACTTAGGACTTGAGCCAGCGTGTCTTGGCTTTTGACTAGGGTATCCACCTTTCTTTCCAAATTTGAAAGTCTTGTCTCCATTTGTGAATTTTGGAAAGACGGTGGAGGATTTTGACTAGGGAAATTTTGTTGATAGGGCGGATTTTGGAAGTTGTTGGAGAATTTGGGCCTCACTTGATCATTGTTGCTTGGGCCCCATGAAAAATTGGGATGGTTTCTCCAACCGGGATTGTAGGTGGGTGCATAAGGATTGTTGGCGGGCCTTGTGAAGGCCGCACTCATATGTTCGGGCAAGCTTTGATGCGCGATGAAAACAGGACATTCCTCGAACACATGGTTCATATCTTGACAATAAGTACAGCCCGCCGAAGATGTTGGGCTAACTTGGTTCACAGAGACTGGCTCTTTCGTTTCAAGAGCCTCTTGTCTACGCATAACAGCAGCTAACTTAGCATCGGTTGCTACGTTGGCCTCAATGGAATGGATACCTCCTTTAGAAGAAGTAGGGTCATTAGTCCTAGATTTTTCAGGAGTAGGGTCCCATTGGATGGATTTTTCAGCTAATTCCTCAAACAATGTCCATCCTTCATCTTCATTCTTTTGCAGAAATCCTCCTTGACACATGGATTCTAACAGTGTTTTAGTAGAATAATCTAATCCATCATAGAGAACTTGGCAAAGTCGCCATTTCTCTATCCCATGGTGAGGACATTGGGCAAGGAGATCCTTAAAACGCTCGAAGTATTTCCAAAAAGGTTCATTGGCTGTTTGCTTAAACTGGAGGATATTCTTCCTAATCAGTGCAGTCTTGTGAATGGGATAAAATTTCTTTAAGAAGGCCTTAATGAAATTATCCCAAGAAGATATAGAACCGGCCTCTAGACTGTAGAGCCATTTCTTTGCTAAATCCTTCAAAGCAAAGGGGATAAACCTAAGTTTGATAGCATCGTCTCCTAACTTAGGCATATTCATCATTTGACATACTTCTTCAAATTCCCTTATGAAGAAGTACGCATCCTCAGATTCAAGTCCATGAAATTTGGGAAGAGTGTTGATGTATTGTGGCTTGAGTTCATATGGGTCAACACTTTCGATAGTGAGCTGGATGCAAGAAGGAAGAGAGGTTCTAATAGGATAGAACCTATCTAGGAGTGACTGTGGTTGTGCCATGTGTGAGTCGGGCTTGAGCTCGGGTGGTGAACTAGTTCTAGTTAGCCTGGATGTAAGTGGGTCTCTCGACCAAGCGGTCATGCACAATCAGCAAACAAGTTCACCCAATCAATCAAAAAAGAAAAACAATCAAAAGTCCTAGTCTAAGGTAAGCCTTGACCTAGACGACTCCTAACTTTAGACTGTCCTTAGGAGGTCCACTGTCGACGTTAACCACAAGCTAATCGGCCAGGTAGGTGGCAAAACCGGTGGGAGGTTTTCCGTCAGAGACGTTCCTTAATTTAATAACCACCGTTCTTCGGGCTTTCGGCCCTCAATCCCCTGCCTAGACACCGATTTGACAAGAGTTAATTTCGAATAATTTTCCTCCTTCGGTCAATCTCCTATTGAGTCCGAGTTAACCTAGGGCCAACGTCTAGTCAAATTTCACTTAAGGTTAGGGTTGTGAGTGTGACGGATATGATTTGTGGGCCAAGGAAGGGTGATGAAATCCCCACCTTATCTTGCTTATGGGTTATGCCCTTAAGATGAATTAGTGCAAATGTAAAGCGGTAGAAAAGTAATCACTCAAGAAAGCAGTAAACAACCAAGAGTGTTTCCTAATCTATATGCTATGCAAACGTACCTTGTCGCCAGCACTCTTCAACAGAATTAAAAAAAATGTAAATAGACGCGTGCCCTAAATGCAAGAGTCTAAAAATATTTTTTTATTTTTTTTCAACAAATAGGTTAATGTTAATTATTAGCAGTTGCAGAGTGATCACAGAGAGGTAACAACACAACAGAAAATAGAATTTTGCACTGCAGAGCAACCTGCAGAAATTTCTGTGAGTAGTTAACTACTCTTGCCGCGTTTCTGCGGCTTTTGCCGCGGATCTGCGGCAAAGGAGTAGGCCCAAGTGCTCTGCCTTCTAGGGCAGAGGCACAGGGTTGCAATATGTAATTTCTGCTGCTCTGTTTCTGTATCCTGTTCTCTGTACCTGCAACAGAAAGAAAAAAGATAGTTAGATCGAGGAAATCGTGTCGTTCCTTCCCCGGCAACGGCGCCAAAATTTGATTGAGATTTTATCGATTGAAATAGAGTTCAGATTTTCTTAGTCTCAATGCGAATCCGCTGTAGCAAGGGCTCGAGCGGGTCGTGATCCTCAGGGAAGGATGCGATGCAAGCTTTTGCGGCAGATTCCTTGGTATGCTTTGAGTAAACACAGAAGAGGTTAGATTTGAAGAGAATATGGATTAAGAAGCATGGTTTTACTGATCTACTACCACAACCCACTATGCAAGTCTTGGATGTTGAATTTCATCTTGAGATAAATGTGATTTACCCTAGGTTATTAAGAGTGATTCAAGTAAGAAAATACAATACTAGATTATAACTAAGTTCCATTATTAAAAACTAAACAAGTTTCATCCTAACATCTAAGTACAGCTTAAGAAAAGATTAATCTTAACTTTAGGCCGTCCTAGTTCTTAAGCATGAAGTCATGATGAGTCCTTTAATTGTGCAACCTAGATTAATAGATCTAGTTATCAGTTTTATCTTCAAGAAAAATAATTATTAAACCTAGAGTTTCTGATGGATGGTCATCAATCGATTCAAATCCTACTTGCCCTAGGGTTGCTTAAGTGATCAGCAAACCATACAAAGAATTAGTTGGACATCATTTTTTTTCTTTTTCAAATTATTTATTTTTTTTATTCTTTTTTTTTATTTTTAATTAGAAGAAAAGAAGAAGAAAGAAACACGAGATCACAGATGAAAACCGAAGCGAATAAACACAGAGAAAATAAAATAAAATAGCAAGAATTAAATGTGCAAAAGAAAGTAACCTTTATTGCAGATGAGATCTCCAATTACAAAGCTCCTTCTTCTTCCACAACGAGCATGAAAATAAAAATTACAACTTTGAATAAAAGTGGCTAAAGAAAACCCTAATCGTCTCTGCATGCCCCTCCCTGTTGCGAATGCTCTGATATTTATAGTGCAGAATGTAGAAGAGTCCTGGATAATCCTGCCCACGAAAAATGGTAGCCATCTCTATCCATAATGCCGCGGATGCGCGGCTTTTGCCGCGCCTCCGCGGCAGTTTAGTGGCTGCTGGCCACGCGCTTTGGCGCGTGGCCTCTCCTGGTCCGTCCATGTGGGCTCCTGCTTCTAGAAGTGTGATCCTGGCCTTTTAATCTAGATTTTCGAGATAACTTGGTAATCAAGTTACCCTTAATCCAGATTTCTTCAAATCTTCTCTCCACGAAATTCCTCATCATCTTGGCCTTTTATCCTCATCCTGCAGGTGTTTAGAGTTGGATAGAAGTCTATCCTTCCCTAATCTCTGATATTTGCAACTTTTAGCCCTTGTATTTGCATTTTGACTCTTTGTATTTGCGCTTTTTCATCTGGGCTTCAAACATGGGCTTGGATCTGGGCTTTTGGGCTCTTTAAGCTTTATTCTTTATTAACTTGATAATTTGAGGCCTGCACATATTAAATAAAGAAATATTAATAAATGTGCACTATAATATGAATAAATGTGCAAATGCGATGGTATATATGATGACAATTATGCATTTTTCACTACCTATCACTAGCACCGGTTGATTCAAGAGCTTGTGCATCAAGATCACATCAAGTACTCAAGAGGAGTCTAGCTCTATGGATCGAGTTTGGACCAAGTCAAGAAGATGAGAAGCCTTCAAGTGAAGACTTCAAGAAGATGAAGACTTGTGTCTAGGTATAAGATTTTGTTTTTGTTTTAGTTAAAAATGTAAAGGATAGATAGTTGATGGATTGCTCAAGTACATATACACACACTCTTGATTTAGAATTGTTTTCATAAAAGATTTTTTTTTGGTTTAGAAAAGATTTTTCTTTTTGGAAAAATACCTATTTGGATTTTGGTGATTCTCATGTACTTATCTTTTAACCAAAACCAAGTTTAGAGCTTTTTGACAAAAACATAGATATTTCAATTGTGTAGTGGATCATATTCATACACACTATGCCTTAAAAGTATATCTTGTTTTTGTATTTGATGAAGATTTGGAAAAATATGTTTTGGAAAAATTGTTTTGAAAAAACAGTTTTTATCTTGAGCCAAATATTTTCAACTTACAAAAATAGTCCAATCTTTTATAACATGCCTTGATTTTGTGCAAGCATGTTTGTATATCAAAGCATATTGGTTAAACTATTTTTGTAGATTTTTATTTATTTTATGGGATTTTATTTGAGCCAAAAGACCATATTTTAAATCCCAGAAAACTGTTTCAGGCTTCGGATAAGTCGACTTATAACCCTTATAAGTCGACTAGTCCTGGAGTCGGCCGACCGGACCGGTCGACCGACGTGCACAAACGTCCACGCCTAAGTATACTGGAGGACGGCCGACCGTGCCGGTCGACCGCTCCAGAGAGCAGTGCTCTCTGGAAAGTTCGGCCGACCGCACCGATCGACCGACAGAGAGTTAGACTCTCAGCTCCAGTGGGTCGGTCGATCCGGGCGGTCGACCGTGGCTCCAACGGTCAGAAATCCGACCGTTGGCGGTCGACCGCGCCGGTTGACCGGCAGCTCTGACAGACCCCAACGGCTAGTTTTCTGGCAGCCTATAAATTGGGGGTCTTGTCATTGTTTTGAGCCAAGATTTTCAAGTGGGTTTTCACCAGTTTTTCCTGAACTATTTAGAGGTTTTTCTCCACTTGATTTAGAGCAAATATTTCCAATCAAAAGGAGAGATTTATCAAAAGTGTGTAAAAGAGAATCCTTGAGTTTTCCTCCACCATCTCTTTCCTTGTTTTTCTCACACCACACTTGAGCTATCCATTGATTATTCATCCTATAGGTGTGTTGTAGTGAAAGTGCTTTAGGTGATCAAAGTGTTGTGATCACCAAAGATCTTTTCTTTATTCTTTGAGGAGACGGGCAAGTGTGCTCGTGATTGTTTGGGTCCTAGTGAGGACTTGGTGTTTTCGGGTTCGGGTGCGAACTCGTGTTTGAGGTGCGGCCTCGGCGAGCCGGTGGGCTTGCGTGTGTACGGGACTAGAGAGTCCGAGGGCTTGTAGGTGCTGCGACACCGAGGAGAGATCCAGTGGGATCTTGCATAGTGGAAATCCTTCGTGTGTCGAAGGCGGGGATGTAGAGCAAGTGTGCTCGAACCTCGAAACATACCCTTGTGTTTGCGATTGCTCACTCTCTCTCTCTCTCTCTCTCTTTGTCTCTTTTATATCTTGCATGCTATTTATTGTGCTTTCATTTACATGCTTGATATTCATTGTGCTCATATTGTATACTTGCTTGGGTTTGTTGTCTAACACTTGTATTTAACCAAGAGTGCCAACGCGGCACCTCAACCCATTCAAGGGGAATCAAGAGGAGTTTGTCCAGAGCCCTTCACGGGGAATTCGGCAACACTCTTGTGTTATACATAGTGTTTAGTGTAAAAGTTTTAATTTGGTCATAATTAGTTTTAGCTTCCGCATTATTTTCATCATTCATCATTAAGTGACCATTAGATTAGCCATCACCTATTCACCCCCCTCTAGGTGAACCCTTCAACGGCTATGGGTCTTTTTGACCCAGTGTATCGGTAACTTTCCTCTTTTCCATTTTATTTCATGCATCTATACATTTCTTTCATACATTGGGGACAATGCATGAGATAAGTGTGGGGGAGGGTTCTAACATGACTAATATAAAAATATATATATATTAAAAAAAACTTTTTGAAAGGATAGAACAATATTTTGATATATTTTTTGTAAGAAATTAAGTCAATTTTAAGGAATAGGAAAATCATAATTAGGATTTCTTACACTTGGTCAAAATAAGATGACTTGTTTGATTTTTAGGGTTAGGAAGAAATTTGTGAAAGTAATTTAGTCTTGATATTTACCTTGATGAAATATGCACACTGAATACACTTACACACTTAGGGTTTAAAAATAAAGACTCTTATGCCTTATAAAAAAGTATATATGTTGAAAAAAATAATAATAATAAACAAATCTAATTATTAATTAGCTAGGTGCTTTGGCCTAAGCAAGCCTTGGTATTTATGCAAAAGATAATTAGATAAGTTTGAAATATATATATATATAAATCCTCTGATTAAGCTGGGTATTTGTGCCTCATGAAGCATAAGTATTCACGCCTAAAAGGGAACATTTTATAAATAAAAATCTTAGTTTCGTGGCCTTGTCTGCTCGAGTGTTTAAGTCTTTAGGGGTGTTTTCTCACCTGGTGCCCTAAAACTGTCAGGTTTGGGTGTCACCGACTAAAGGCTTGTTACATGGGCAGATTAGAAAGCCTAATAAAATTGAGGAATAAATTCCACCAAAAATAAATATAAATAAGGCATAGGAGTTAATGTTAAAGAACCCTTAGTCAACTTCACAGTCACGATGGTGCATACAACTCAGGGTAAATTAATAGATTAGATGAGAAGTACAATTTGACTCCTTACTTTGATTGATGACATGTCTTCGAATAGAGACTGAGTTTCAGAATGAAAAATTTGATATTCCTATAACTTATAGATTACTTAAAGCCTTACAAATATACTTCAAATATTTTCTCCTTTAAAAATGCTTTTCAAAAATACTAACATTTTTTTATGGATTTTGTGGGTGCAATCCACTGAAAACCCTCATGAGACAAAACTCGTCCTCTAGGGGTAACCTAGAGGTTTAACGGCTTGTTGCACATGCTCAGTGCAATCGAATGACCTACGAAAGTGGTCTAATAATTGATTAAGATTAGTTTTGATATTTTGCTCGAGGGCGAGCAAAAGATAAGTGTGGGGGTGTGATCAGTCACATATTTTGCATATACATTGTCACCTTATCATACTTTTTAGCTAATAAATCCTATTAATAAGTCTACTTCTTCTTTATTAAATGTAGGCCCAATTGCTAAAAGAAAGGAAAGAGAAACAAGCCCAAAAGCCCACCAAATTCTGATTTAATTCAGAATAAATTCGAAATCAAGGAATCAGGGCAAAATCTTGGCATATCAGAGAGGTTGAAAACTGGTTGAAAAGAATCCTCCCAAATCAAGCGGTTGAAGCCAATAATCAAAGGTTGTTTCGTCAAATCCTGGAGCAGAAACGAGAAAACTAGAAGAAGATACAGGAGAATCATCAAACCAAGAGCACCCACCGATTGGGTGTGGCCAACTGGCCACACCAGGGCCGCAGAAACGCAGCCCTAGCTGCGTTTCTGCGATTTTGTTGGCTCTGTTGGGGAGCGTTTGCTCCCCCAATCTTCCTAGGATCTTCCCCCTCTGGTTTTTTCCTATAAATACCAGTTACAACAGAGGAAAAAGGAGCGAAGATTAGGATTAGAATTTTGTTTATACTTTAAGGTTTAGGTTCTTTGTTAGATAGTACAAAAGTTGTATTTTTGTTTTGCAATTTGTAGTTCAGTACAAATACCTGTGGAGAGAGGAATTGAGTGCTTGTAACTTGAAGATTGAAGTGACATCAATACAAGAATCGAGCCACATTTTCTTCCACTCATTTTACGGTATGTCTTACGTTATTTACTTGCATTTTTCTTTGTCTTCCATGAGTAGCTAAATCGGTTTTCTGGGCTCACTATTGTACCTCTCTCCAATTCTTCTTCTCTTCTGATTTTAATGAAAAAGACCCAATGAATCATTTGCATGCCTAACTTAAAGCCTTTCTTCTTGAAAGTGTTCTTGAAGGCACATGAGGATGGGTTTGAATTTTTAAACTCCTACTTCTTTTAAGAACGTTTCTTGAACTGTTTTTATTCCATACTTGCTTCTTCGCGCTTGATAATTTAACATTCAATTCAAAACGTTTTCTTAAAGAAAAGAGTTCACTTTTTCAACCATCTTATATGCTTTACTTCAAACTTTCTAAAGTCAACCTTAAGTTTTGCCTATGATCAAGTTGAGGTGCTAAGGATTTCAATAGAAGAATAAACGGTTGAGTAGTGAGATAGTGAGCCCAGAATTTCTCCTTCTTATATTTAAAACAACCAAACAATTTCAAAGTTTTTTAAATCACCTTCTCCAAAGCCTTCTCCAAAGTTGCAATTTCTCTTTTATTCATTTCCCTTCTCTCCATTCTTCTTTTCAACTAAAAAACGAGTACAATTCTTTTGTTACTAAATAAAACACCGAAAAGCTTTCATCGCATTCCTCCTCGTGGATACGACCCGTTAGCCCGAAGCTACACGGTAAACTCTTAACTCTTTGATTTTGCAATCACTCAATACTTAGCCTGGGCATAATCTCAAGATAAGCTTCATATAGCTCCGCATGGAACTAACCGCTTCGCTGAGCTTGGTTGGTAGCCTCGCTTTGAGGCTAACTATTAGCTTCGCCTGAAGCTTTCCATTTAGCTCCGCCAAGGGCTGATTTGGGAGCTTCGCGCCAGGAGCCTTATACCCTAGCTGAGTCATAACCCCGCTATGAGTTAAGTCTCAGCTTCGCACAAGGCTCTAAAGGTAACTTCGCCTGAAACTATGAGCTAAGTCTTAGCTTCGCATGAGCTAGCTTCGCATAATCCAGCTTCGCTTAAGCTAGTTCTGTAGGATTCAGCTTCGCAGGATCCAGCTTCGCATGATCTAGCTCCGCATGATGTAGCTCCGCAATGGGCTTTGCCAGGTCATCAAATTGACCGTTTCAAAATCCCACGAGAGATTAATGGGTGAACCCCACTAATTTAGTGGGACTAATGCCACTTTAAGTGGGCGGTTACACCCGCCCATTTCGTCCCACATTAAGTGGAGACAATTCAGCCATAACGGCAGGAGGACATTCGCACGAGCCCTCTAGCTTCGCTAGAAGCTTTCAAAGAGCTTCGCAATAAGGTCATTTACGAGAATCGCGCGAAGCTGATGGCTGATTCAGCCTCGCTGAATTTAAGGGGAAAGTTACACCCCACATTGGCTATAAATAGGCCACTTGCTGATGGGGGACGGGGGGACATAAAACAAAAGAAAAAAGAGAGAGAGGACGCACGGATAGAGAGGAAAGATTGACTCAAAAGAGCAGAATTCCTAGCAAAAGGGCTCTACTGATCTTCTGTTCTCCGATTCCCCGAACCAAGCGAGAAGGGAGTCCTATTAGGAGGCAGTTCGACCACCTGATTGATTGCATCGTCAAAGGGATAAAGTGATCGCGCGCTGATCAGATTCTTACCAGCACATTTTTTCAGAAATCTCAGAGGAGATCTACTTGTAATTTCAATCCCTATTACTTGTAATTTCGCTCCTTGATCCTTTTTTTTTATAAGTTTTCCCTTTTGTGAATCAATGGAAAACACACCATCTTAGTGAGTGTGAGGTTCTTCCTTTCTGCAATTTCATTGGATTGCAGGGAGTAAGGAACAGTCGTCTCTGTAATGATGCCATGATCCTTGAGATATGCTTTAGCTTCCTCCGACTGGTATTCGCCACATCTATCGCTTCTAAGCTTCTTTATCTGACGCCCAAGTTGTTTCTTCACTCGAGTCCGGAACTCGATGAACTTGCTAAAGGCTTCATATTTTGACTTCAACAAGTACACATGGCAGAAGCGAGAATGGCTATCGATGAAGGTGATGAAGTATTCATGCCACCTCTAGTCACGAAGGTCTTGAATTCACAAGTATCAGAATGAATCATGTCCAACAAATTTGTACTCTTACAATTGGAAAGAGCTTCCTAGTGACCTTGGCTTGTATGCAGACTTTACATTTTTCAGGCTTATTACCCCCACAGTTTTAAAGTAAGCCTAACTTTTTAGATTTAACATTTTCATGTAGTTTATATGACCTAATCTGTTGTGTCATAGAGTAGAGGAGTACTCCGAAGTAGAGATTTTATTGGTAACTGAAGTGGGTACAATAGTACTTATCTTGTACATGCCATCAGTGCGGTAAGTGTTGGCCCGAAGGCCCATCACTCTAGTTTTGATGATGATTAACTCATGTAGTTATTGTACTAATGATCTTGTGTTTAATTAGTGACAGATTTGTTATCAAGATCTTAGTAGGTGTGGAGCTTCAACAAAGGATTTAAAGTCAAGTTTTGGAGCTAGCACCGGTTGATTTACGAGCCTATGCATCAAGACCACGTCAAGAGTTGAGCTCGTTGGATCGTGTTTGGACCAAGTCTAGAAGATGAGAAGGCTTCAAGTGAACACTTCAAGAAGATGAAGACTTGTGTCTAGGTATAAGATTTTTGTTTTTAGATAAAATGTAAAGGATAGAATAGTTGGTGGATTGCTCAAGTATATATCACACACACACACTCTTGATTTAGTTGTCTTTTCATAAAAGAATTTTCAGATTTAGAAAAGACTTTCATTTGAAAAATACTATTTTAGTTTTTGGTGTTTCTCATGTACATGTCTTTTGAAACCAAAACCATGTTTAATGCTTAATGTCAAAAACATAGATATCTTATTTGTGTAGTGGATCATATCCATATACACTATGCTTTAATAAATTCAAAATATCTTGTTTTGGTATCATGAAGAAGTTTGGAAAACAAGTTTTAGAAAAATACAAGTTTTCAATTGAGCCAATATTTTCAAGTTACAAAAATAGTCCAAATTATTTGTAACATGCCTTGATTTTGTGCAAGCATGTTTGTTTATCAAAGTATATTTGTAAAACTATTTTTGTAGATTTTCTGTGAATTTATGGGATTTTTATGTGAGCCAAAAGACCAAGTTTTTAATCCCTATTTCAGACCTAACCTGGCTTCAGCCGGTCGACCGACGTGCACAGACGTGCACGCCAGTTCTGCAGGATGGCCGGCCGACCGACCCGGCCGACCGTCCAGAGAGCTCTGCTCTCTGGAAAGGCCCCGGGCGGCCGGACGGCCGACCGGACAGAGAGACTTGCTCTCTGTATCCTGGCTCGGTCGACCGGCCGGTCGACCGATGGCTCAAATGGTCTGAAATATGACCGTTGGCCGGTCGGCCGGACGGTCGACCGACAGGCCTGACAGAACCCCAACGGCTAGTTTTTCTAGCCCTATAAATTTGGGGGTTTGGGCATTGTTTTTCACCAAGATTTCTAGTAGATTTTAAGCCAGTTTTTCCTACTTCATTAAAAGAGTTTTTCCCACTAAATTGAGAGCTAATACTTCCAAT
The DNA here is from genome assembly GCA_038442645.1 of Agave tequilana. Classification (NCBI taxonomy): domain Eukaryota; kingdom Viridiplantae; phylum Streptophyta; class Magnoliopsida; order Asparagales; family Asparagaceae; genus Agave; species Agave tequilana. Next base: position 73,139 of record JAVJIF010007850.1, read on the forward strand.
CAAAAGGGGAGTTTTTATCAAGAGTGTTAAAAGAGATTCTTTGAGTTTTCCTCCACCATCTCTTTCCTTGTTTTCTCACACAACACTTGAGCCATCCATTGCTATATCTACCTATAGGAGTTTGTTGTGAGAGGATTTTAGGTGATCAAGAGTTGTGATCACCAAAGTTCTACTTTATTCCTTTGAGGAGGTGGACGGTTGTGTTCGCATTGTTTCGGGTCCTAGTGGGGATTCGGTGTTTCGAGTTCGGGTGCGAACTCTTGTTTGAGGTGCGGCCTCGGCAAGCTTGTGGAGCTTGCGTGTGTACGGGACTAGGGAGTCCGAGGGATTGTAGGTGTTACGGCACCAAGGAGAGATCCATTGGGATCGTGCATAGTGGAAATCCTTCGTGTGTCGAAGGCGGGGATGTAGAGCAAGTGTGCTCGAATCTCGAAACAAATCCCTTGTGTTTGCGATTGCTCACTCTCTCTCTCTCTTTGTCTCTTGTTTATATCTTGCATTCCTTTATTGTGTTTATCTTTACATGCATGATATACTTGTGTGCTTAATTGTTATACTTGCTTGGGTTGTTTGCTAACACTTGTATCTAACCAAGAGAGCCAACGCGGCACCTCAACCCTTATCAAGGGGAATCTAGAGGGTTTGTCCAGAGCCCTTCACGGGGAATTCGGCAACACTCTTGTGTTATACGTGGTGTTTAGTTTAAATAGTTTGTTTAGATCATAATAGTTTTTACTTCCGCATTATTTGGCATTAAGTGACCATTAGATTAGCCATCACCTATTCACCCCCCCTCTAGGTGAACTTACAATTGGTATCAGAGTTTGGTACTCTGATTTGGGTCTTACAACCTAGAGTTAAAAATCCTCATTTTTAGGCTAATCACAATATTTTGTACACACACCATGGACTTCATGTCACCACCCACCTTTGACATTCTTAACATCCAAATTTGGAAGGTTAAGATGTCCTTGTACCTCAAGGCCCTAGGCATTCATGTTTATCTTGCTACCATCAATAATTCATATGTTAATAATAGCAAGTATATTGAGGCTAACTCAAAAGCCATTCATGCTTTGAAGAGTACCCTAAATGATGATTATTTATCTAGGGTTTCTAATGTTGATTCGGCTTTTGTAGCTTGGAACATCATCACCTCCCTTGGCGAAAAGGATCTATATTATGCCGAGAGCGATTCGGACGTTGGAAGCAACACCTCCAACTTGTGCTATATGGTCCAAGGGGATAACCCCCTTGAGGTAACTACCGAATCCGAGGTAGATGAAGATAATCACATGTCATATGATGAGCTTAGCACTTTTTGTCAACTCCTTCTTGAAAAATATGACATGATTAAGAAAGATAATAAAAATTTGAAAAAGAAATTTGATTGCATGCTTAATGAAAAAGATTCATTAGAAAATAAGGTTGCATGCATTGAAAAGAAAATGAAGATTTGAAAAATGAAAATATTTCCTTGATGTCTAAATTGAATTATTTGTGTGAAAGAAATATGTCTTTGAAAAATGAAATTATTTTGGTGGAAAAACAAAAGGAAATTGTTTTGCAAGAAAATAACTCTTTAAAAAGAAAATTTGTTGAAAAAGAAAAAGAAAATGTTTTTCAAAAGAAAAAGAAAAATAATTCTTTATCTCACCATGATTTACATGCCACCACTAGTGAGATTAATGTTTTGAAAAATAAAATGGATTGTTTGAGCTCAACTTTGAGCTCTTGTACTTTTAATCATTCTAGGTTGGTCCACACATTCATGCACATCATCATCATGCATATGCTTATGTTGCACACCACGATTATATACATACACATAAGCATCCTAAGGTGTACAAGTGTACACATTGTGACCGCAAAGGCCACTTAGCAAAGTTTTGTTTTGATAAGATGCATCATTTAAATTTTGCTAATAAAAATGTTTGGGTGCCTTACAAAGCTAACCCCCAAGGACCCAAGAAAATATGGGTACCAAAATCTCCACCTTGTGTATTTGATGTAGGTGAGGGCTCTCACAAAACGTGAGAGATTTGGTGCCTTGATGGTGTGTGCATTTGAACTAAAAGGACACATATTTGGAGCACCGCTATCAAGGAGGTTTTGGCGGGAAAGACCACCATGCTTGGAGCTTTGGAGTTGGTAACAATCTCTAAACTCCTACTTTTTATGTACATGCTTTTTACATATATCATATTCATAGCATGTTCATGTTTTGTGTTCTTATGTACTTCATGTGGTAAAAACATGCTTAGATGTAGTTTTTATCAAAACTTGTATTATTCATGTACAAATAGTGAGTTACATTTGATTTATATATATTTGCACTTCATGCTCATTTGTACCCACTATATGCACATGTATAGGCTAGTTTTGATTATTCTCTCATTTATACATGCTTTGCCAAATTTTATGATTTTACTTCATGTATATGTATTTTTAATTCAAATCTAATAAATATACATGTATACCCGAGAGTCTCTTGCCTTCATGCAAATATTATTAATAGACTCTTTTATGTTTGGGATATGTATGGATATTGTTAGATTTAGATAAATCATACATATACCTAGAAGTTTATTGTTTTTAATCAAAAATAAAATTTCATGTTTTGTTTGATAGAAATAAAAGATTCATGTTTTTTTAGGCTTGATGACTATTTTCATGAAAATACTATATACATGGTTCTTGTACACTCATACTTCATTTCTTTTGTCATGACTTTGATTCATGAACACTTTTATGAGCTTAATCGATTTTGAGTGTCATCTCTTGTGTATTTGGTATGATTCATGAAATACATATGTTTTGGTTTCATATTTTGAAGGATCTTTAACTAGTTTTTTCAAAAATTAATTTAACTAGTTATTTATTCTTCAATGTTTATGAGATATACACATGATCCTATTATTGTTTCAATTGGTATCATTGAATCGTTTCAATTGGTATCAATTTGATTCTATTCTTGTATATTCTCATGTTCTGTTTTTCTTATATATGTATGTATCAATTTCAATTGGTATACTCATTTTTCATACATATATATGATTTGTTTTGTGCTTGAGTTAAAATCGATTTACATGTTTAAAAGCACAAACTTTGTTTATGCTAAGCTTACTTCAAACCTTTTAAGCTTATGCATTATGTTTTAAAATTGGTATCAAAATTAAAAAATTATGTTTATTTGATATCTCAAGATGTGTTTTATTAAGAAAAATTCAAAATTTCTTTAATAAAGAAAAATTAAAAAAATGTTTTGATTTGTATTGCCTATATGCAGGGAGAGCTTAACATCTCTTCTATATATAGATTCATGTTGAGTGTATCTTGTATTGAGGAGCTTGACAACTCTTCTTTATGTGATACACGTGTGTAGGGGGAGCTTCACATCTCCTCTTATGCATTACAGATTATGTGTTATGTGAACTAGGGCTTGTCATCCCTTCTTCATGTAATGCATATCTGTAGGGAAGTTAACTTAGCGTCTTCCTCTTCATGAATGTATATCGCATATAAACTTTTATTGACTTAATTGTTTACCCCTTCTTGATCTCTTTGTTTATGACAAAAAGGGGGAGAAAAATTTGTTGATTGTGTTTTTACCCCTTTGTTGATGATTGACAAAAAGGGGGAGAAAGATTTTGGTTTATATGCATGCTTTTGTGAAAAAGGATTGTTTATGCATATATGTTTTGTTTTGCAAATTGGAGAAAAAGAATTTGATTTGTTTTATGCTTGAGTGCATGTTTATCTCCTTGATTTGCATACATGTTTATGAGCATTCATTGCATATTTATTGTTTATTTGGTATGCATGAGTTAAGGGGAAGCTTCTTTGAAGCTTTACTTTAATCCATGCATATATAACTTCATGAGTTTTGTCATCATCAAAAAAGGGGAGATTGTTGGCCCGAAGGCCCATCGCTCTAGTTTTGATGATGATTAACTCATGTAGTTATTGTACTAATGATCTTATGTTTAACTAGTGACAGATTTGTTATCAAGATCTTAGTAGGTGTGGAGCTTCAACAAAGGATTTAAAGTCAAGTTTTGGAGCTAGCACCGGTTGATTCACGAGCCTATGCATCAAGATCACATCAAGAGTTGAGCTCGTTGGATCGTGTTTGGACCAAATCTAGAAGATGAGAAGGCTTCAAGTGAAGACTTCAAGAAGATGAAGACTTGTGTCTAGGTATAAGATTTTTGTTTTTAGATAAAATGTAAATGATAGAATAGTTGGTGGATTGCTCAAGTATATATCACACACACACACTCTTGATTTAGTTGTCTTTTCATAAAAGAATTTTCAGATTTAGAAAAGACTTTCATTTTGAAAAATACTATTTTGGTTTTTGGTGTTTCTCATGTACATGTCTTTTGAAATCAAAACCATGTTTAATGCTTAATGTCAAAAACATAGATATCTTATTTGTGTAGTGGATCATATCCATACACACTATGCTTTAATGAATTCAAAATATCTTGTTTTTGTATCATGAAGAAGTTTGGAAAACAAGTTTTAAAAAAATACAAGTTTTCAATTGAGCCAATATTTTTAAGTTACAAAAATAGTCCAAATCATTTGTAACATGCCTTGATTTTGTGTAAGCATGTTGGTTTATCAAAGTATATTTGTAAAACTATTTTTGTAGATTTTCTATGAATTTATGGGATTTTTATGTGAGCCAAAAGACCAAGTTTTTAATCCCTATTTCAGACCTGACCTGGCTTCAGCCGGTCGACCGACCCGGTCGACCGACGTGCACAGACGTGCATGCCAGTTCTGCAGGATGGCCGACCGACCAACCCGGTCGACCGTCCAGAGAGCTCTGCTCTCTGGAAAGGCCCCGGGCGGCCGGGCGGCCGACCGGATAGAGAGACTTGCTCTCTGTATCCTGGCTCGGTCGACCAGCCGGTCGACCGATGGCTCAAACGGTCTGAAATATGACCGTTGGCCGGTCGGCCGGACGGTCGACCGACAGGCCTGACAGAACCCCAACGGCTAGTTTTTCTAGCCCTATAAATTTGGGGGTTTGGGCATTGTTTTTCACCAAGATTTCTAGTGGGTTTTAAGCCAGTTTTTCCTACTTCATTAAAAGAGTTTTTCCCACTAAATTGAAAGCTAATACTTCCAATCAAAAGGGGAGTTTTTATCAAGAGTGTTAAAAGAGATTCTTTGAGTTTTCCTCCACCATCTCTTTCCTTGTTTTCTCACACAACACTTGAGCCATCCATTGCTATATCTCCCTATAGGAGTTTGTTGTGAGAGGATTTTAGGTGATCAAGAGTTGTGATCACCAAAGTTCTACTTTATTCCTTTGAAGAGGCGGACGGTTGTGTTCGCATTGTTTCGGGTCCTAGTGGGGACTCGGTGTTTCGAGTTCGAGTGCGAACTCTTGTTTGAGGTGCGGCCTCGGCAAGCTTGTGGGGCTTGCGTGTGTACGGGACTAGGGAGTCCGAGGGATTGTAGGTATTGCGGCACCAAGGAGAGATCCATTGGGATCGTGCATAGTGGAAATCCTTCGTGTGTCGAAGGCGGGGATGTAGAGCAAGTGTGCTTGAACCTCGAAACAAATCCCTTGTGTTTGCGATTGCTCACTCTCTCTCTTTGTCTCTTGTTTATATCTTGCATTCCTTTATTGTGTTTATCTTTACATGCATGATATACTTGTGTGCTTAATTGTTATACTTGCTTGGGTTGTTTGCTAACACTTGTATTTAACCAAGAGAGCCAACGCGGCACCTCAACCCGAATCTAGAGGAGTTTATCCAGAGCCCTTCACGGGGAATTCGGCAACACTCTTGTGTTATACGTGGTGTTTAGTTTAAATAATTTGTTTAGGTCATAATAGTTTTTACTTCCGCATTATTTGGCATTAAGTGACCATTAGATTAGCCATCACCTATTCACCCCCCTCTAGGTGAACTTACAGTAAGCATTGCCAAAGTACATCTTCTCATAAGATAATACAACCTTTTCACCTTGAAAATCTAGCCTCATTCCCGCATCACACAACAGGCTTCTAGAGACTAAATTCTTAAAAATTAATGGGACATATTTCACACTCTTCAATGTGAGAGTCTCCCCTGAAGTAAGGGTCAACACTACGGTCTCGCTTCCAAGCACAGCAGCAGTGGAACGATCAGCCATTGGCACGTTCTCCTTTGCAGCAACATAGGTGGAGAATAGATCTTTCTTGGAGCACACATGGCATGCAGCACCTGTATCTAGCCACCAATCAGAGTTATTGGAGGGAGCAATCACCTGGAAGAGCATAGCAGCAAAGTAGTCACCCTGATTGACATTGTGGGCCTCCTCCTTTTCTTCCTTCTTTGGTGCTTTACAGGCCTTAGCAAAATGGCCTTACTTGTCGCAGTTGAAGTATCTGTCAGTCTTCTTGAACTCTTTCTTCTTCACATTCAGGTTCTTCGGGTTCTGGTTCTTCTTCTTGAATTTTTTTTTCTTGGAAAAATCTTTGTCAGACTTGGAGGTCACTATGTTAGCAGACGCCTTTTGCTTGGCAAGTAGTTCGTTCTTTGCTCGAATCCTGATCTCGTCCTTAATCTGAATGAACCTCTTCTGGTCGGACAGCGACACTTGTTTCTTCTTTCTACGAATGTCAGTGGAGAATGACATCCAGAAAGGAGGAAGCTTGTGGATGATGACACCGAAAATGAAGGTGTTGTAAAGGGTGATCTTTTCATCTTTTAGCTTCATTACAAGTTTTTCAAGCTTCTTAACCTGAGTCAGAAATTCAATATTATCTTCAAATTTGAAATCTAAAAATTTATCTATGAGATGAGATTTGGATAGCTTTTCCTCGTCCTTATACTAGTGTTCTAGAGCATTCCAGATCTCTTGCAGAGGGCTTGTTGGAGTAAACATATGCAAGATGATCTCCAAGACAGTTGAGGAGATAACTCTTGCAGAAGTGGTCATCTCGTTCCCATGATTCTTCAGTCTATGAATTCTCTTTAAAGTTGGTTTTCTCTTCTGAAATGGCATAGTAAATCTTTAGGAGTTGCATCCCAAAGATTACTTTACGACGTCAAACATTGAAGTTTGATCCATCAGAATTCTCCAAATTCAGGTAGGCTTACCAGTGTCCAGGGTAAGCTAAATATTGCTTCAAGATTGTTAGAACAATATGAAAAATACAGACTAGAGAGAAGTGAATTTTTCTTTAGTCTTTGTAAATTATAATACGAGATTGGAGTGTTCCCGAATTGCGGAGTGACTCCGAGAAGGCGAATCCGAGGTTGGAGTATTGCCGAGTAATAGAGCTGCTATGCGTTCTTGAATGTTGTGCTCGAAGCAATATTTGATTTACTCCGGTGTAAGGATCCCAAAGCCAATTGCCCCCAGGAACAGTAGTTGAAGAACTCTATTGTGTACCAATCAGATTCTTCGATGATCTCCTTGATCTGAATAGACAAGTGCCCTCCTAGGCCAAATGCAGGACAGAGTTTTACTTACAACTGAACACACTCTTTTTAATTAGGTGATCTTCTTCTTGTTTTGTCATATCTCAAATGAACTACAAGGGAGCCTATTTATAGGACTCTACTAGTAACTCAAGAGTCACCATCTCTTAATGAAAGTAGCTCAAGGGCCTTGTTTAGATTCAATAAATCTAGCTCAAGAGTTACCAACTCATAATGAGAGAAACCCAGAGGGTTATTTTTAAATTCAATGAATGTATCATAGGGGTCAGTAGCCTTTTAATAAGGGAAGCCCAACGGTTACCAATCACTAAATGAGAGAAGCCCAAAGGGTTACCAACTCATAATGAGAGATTTCAAGAGTCATGTGTCCAAATTCATTGTAAGAAACTCAAACGTCTTGGTTCCTTAACCATACATAACTCATATCCAACTAGTTTGTATTTATAGGGAGAATTATTAGCTAAAACCATTTTAGTATGAAAAAAATTAAATGTTACTAATATATGTAAATGAAATATTTATAGCTTGAAAACTATTTTATGTTTTAAAAATTAATTTTGCATAAAATATTTAAGAATAACTCATGAGCCTCACATGTCAGAATTTAAAAACTCACTTTCCGCCGGTATCAGGGCCAAGAAACAGCACCAAAAAGCAAGAGATTGATTGTGCCATTTAGTCAAAGATCTCTAACTTAGTTCCCCACGGGCCCTTTCCAGCTAATATACTTTATCTCAGTCAACAGTCTTTTCTGATGTCAGATGTCTCTACCCTACTCTCCAACATGAACAGTGAGCACTACAAAAACATTGTGAACAGTAGAAAGCAAGCAATTAACACAACCATGAAATGAAACATGAGAGATCTAGAAGTCTGACCATGCCTTGCTGCATGCATGATGAGGACCAAGACTTTCACTGTCATCCTCCACTCTCTTCAAGCCAAAGTAATGGAATCTCATTGACTGAAAATTCAGCAAGGAAGCAAAGCATGGCCTGATGGGGGCCATGTTGGTGAGGAGAGATTAGATGATGAAACACTTGAATAAGGTTGGAGAAAGAAAAGGCAAGAGGAGATCAATAATTAGGGTTTGCCTCCACCACATTTTTCCATCCACTAACACACATACAAATCAAGGCCAACCAAACACTTGAGTACTTCTTTTCCTTCCTCCCTCGTTGGGTTACCTTGCCAATGTCTTCTCACTGTCAGTTTGGTAGCACAAACTGCTGCATTATGGATTATAAAGATTTCTTGAGGAATATTATCTTGTTTAGGCCTAGTTTGATACTGAAGTTTGTGAAATTAAAGTTTCGTTTAAGTAGTTATATTGATAAATACAAACCCCGTTTTCATTTCACTTTGGACTCTTCAGAACTTTGATTGGAGCAGAGTTTCCGAAAACAAATTTGTATTTGAAATCGAGGATTGAGAAACTCCAGAATAGTTATCAAACACATCAAAAAGATTTCATGGGGATTTCTATAGATTTTAGTAAACTCCAAAATAGTTGCCAAGCAAAATCACAGTTTTGACTTTTGGAGCTCTTGAACCTCGTGAACCCTTAGTTTGGGAACAAACCTCGTTGTCAAACTCGGCATGGTATCAATCTCGAAGTGGAGAGTTTGAATTCGACCCCATGGTCCATCAACTTCAACCTGTTTGGTTGTCGTAACTGGCCGTAATTCGTAAGTGGTAATTGGTAAAGTCTTTTACAGTTGTAAATGAGTTACATGCATGTAAGTTTTACAGTGTTTGGCTGCTAATATAAAGTTATAAGTGGGAAAGTGTATTGTATTTTACGGTATTTGGTTGTCATAATGTGTAAATCGTAAGTGAAAAAGTTGACCACAAAATTAACTATTTGGTGATTTAAAAATTTTTAATATTACAAATAAACGTTAAAAATGTTAAATATTAAAAAAATTTAATGTTAACATAAAAATAATACAAATTTGCATGACCACAAAATTAACTGTAACTAAGCTGTATGTGAATGGTAACTGAGTTGCAAGTGAGTGGTAATTGAGTTACATAAGTTTTTTACAAATTCCAGTCCAAACAAACGCCGTAGTTATAATTGGGTTGTAAGTCATTTACGAATTACACACTTTTACGTCTTTTATGGCGAAACAAAAGGTGAGGCGTTATGGATCCCACCATCTAGTCTCTACGAAATAATAACTCCACAATTTCATATCAAATCTGGTGTTAAATGTGTCTGATGCATTAAACTCAAAACTGTGAAGTACTGACAGATTTACTTTAATCCTTGGGAGCAGAAGAAAAATACCTTATCTACTGAAATTTGATCTACTCTTATGTCTGCTCAAGAGAAAAACTCACGCGAGAAATTACTAATAATGTCATACGAAAGAGCCCTTGAGTAAACATGAAAGCAAATTAAATATTAGTTTTTAACATTTTTCTCTTAGTGTGAACCATACACACATATTATAAGATGATCAATCTCATTTTGATACGTGAATAAAATATCAGGTTTTAGATAAAATCTCACGTGTCGAGAAATGTCTTTATTTTAATATGTGTATGTGTGGCTTATGCTTATAAACTGATCCCGTTTACATTTGTCTCCCCATCTCTAATTGTTGTAAAGTTCAGTTCCTTTTCATCCATCTTTCCTACATCATTAATGCATCACTCAACTTTTAAATCCTTGTCACCCAACTTTCCATACAATTGCTAAGAGTCTGAGATCTCCAGCAGAGATCTCTCTCTTTCAGCATTTTAGGATTACAGCCGCCTCAGATTCCCACCTCTTACCAATCTTCTCTCATGGTCCCAACTTCCAACCCCCTCTCTCTTAAGTAATCAACTCCCCATAACTCCCTCCCTCTCTCTCTCCCCCACCCCACCAATCCCATTCCCCTCCTCTCTCTTGAGAAAAGAAAGCCATTCCACATTCAAATTCTCAAACACATCCAAATCTCTCCGGTCTCTCTCTCTCTCTCTCTCTCTCTCTCTCTCACACACACACACACACACACACACAAAACACAAATGGATTCAAACCCCCCACCACCGCCACCATCACACTCCTCAGACACAAGCTTTCCGATCCTCGTAATATCGATCCTCGGCATTCTGACCACGGCCATCCTCCTCCTGAGCTACTACCTCTTCGTCGTCAAGTGCTGCCTCAACCGGCGCCGCCCCCACCTCCTCCTCTGGCACCGCTTCCCCCGTTCCCGCCGCCACCTCACCCCGATCCACCCCCACAATATCCTCCTCCGCCACCACCCGCGGCCGAGCCTAGCGGCCTCGACCCCTCCACCATCAACTCCATCCCCACCTTCCGGTTCTCCTCATCCTCCTCCTCCACCAAAACCTCCGTCATCGAATGCGCAGTCTGCCTCGCAGACTTCCGCCACCAAGAGCTCCTCCGCCTCCTCCCGTCTGCTCCCACGCATTCCACATCGACTGCATCGACACCTGGCTCCAGTTCAACCCCAAGTGCCCTCTCTGCCGCGCCGACATCAGCCTGTTACCAATCCAACAATTTAGTGCCAGTAGCCCTACTCCTCAACCACCACCAACAGAGCAAGATCCAGGTCATGTGGTGATTGAAATGAGAGAGAGTAGCAGCAGCACAAGCGAGCAGACTCCGAGCAGGACGCCCAAATCATCGACAAGGTCAAAAAAGTTCTGGCACATGGCCAGCATGGGAGACGAGTGCATTGATATCAGGGAGAAGGATGAGAGGTTCGCCGTGCAGCCGATACGGCGGTCGTTCTCGATGGACTCGTCGAACGACCGGCAGCTGTACGTTTCAGTGCAGGAGATTTTGCGGCAAAATCCGAATTTGTTTCAGGAGGCGAGGAATGGGGAGGGATCGAGCAGCAGCGGTGGCGGCCGGACACGGCGGCCGTTCTTCTCATTCGGCCGGAGCTCGAGAAGCGCCGCCTCTGTTCTGCCGGTGAGTGATTTGTTGTGATGATGTGTGAGGATTGTAATTCCAGAGGAGGATTTAGAGGATAGAAGAGATAGTGAGAGTGTGTACATCTGGATCTGAGATTGATTTTTTTGCTTTTTTTTTTGGTTTATTTGGTTGATTGTGTTTTCTGGATTGAGCTTGACTAAAGCCTGAAATGCAAAATTACTGACTCCTTTTTTCCTTATTTTTGTTCTTGTGGAAAATGTAGTTTGTTTTCTTTCTTCCTTTCATGGAGATTCTTTGTGAGATGTCTTTTTCTCTTGAGATTATGTTTCCTTTGGGCTTGAGTACAGTTGTGTTATAGTTCTTAATTGTCATTTTCACATTGGGGCATCATATCCAATGAGCTTGGAGATAAGAGGAGCAGGTGGTGGTTTTGACTAAAGATTGTTTTGTTTTTAGAGGAGGATAGGAATTAGTTCCTGATTTTTGGGGCATCATGTTTTCAACCTGTATTTGCAGCAGACTTGCTCTGTATTTTGTATCAGGGTATCAGGGAGGATCCAATGTTTTTGTTTGTCAATTTTATTGTGCTTTTGTTTATTTTCCTCCGGGGCGCTAGTGCAGAAGGCTAGTTAGCTCAGGAGAATTTTTTAGCTTTTCAATCATACTGGAAGGAATGTTTCGTTAATAACTTATCAATGAAATGCGGGAGACTTTAGAGATTCCCTGCTTATTATCCCACCTTTTCTCTCAAGAAACAAAAAAGTGCTATAGTTTATCAACAAAAAGAAACAAAGATATGATGTTACATTCTTAGACGAGAAATTTACTGTTGTCCTAGTGAATATAATAGTGATAGTCAGATTAATCGTCGCAGATCAACGATGTGTTGGCTTTCTCCGATTGGAGAAGAAATAGTGCGTACAACTAGCCAAAAAAAAAAATAGCTCAGTTGTATTGCCTCTCCTGTTTTTTTACCTCCTCCAACTAAGGGTCTGTTTGGCTTCAGCACCGACCCACAGATGTTGGGATGGGCTTGACAATTGTCAATTTTCCTCTCATTTGGAGAGAAAAACAGAGAGGAAAATTGACAGACTTTTACCTGGTCACTTTTTTCCGGCCAAAGAAACAAGTCAAGCTGAAAAAGCCCTTAGGCCCCATACAAATCAGAGACAAAATCACTTTTCTTTACTATTTTTCACCCAAAAAAAATGCGCTAATAGGAGGCCCGATGCTCCAAGGCCACTGCTCTATTCAGCACCATTCCAATGGATTGCATATGTTTTAAATGAGTAATTTTTCACCTTGACACTCCAACAGTTGTAAGTGTTAGGATTTTGTCTTATTTTCAAGAAGAGATGATGGTCCAAGAAAAATCTAATTAAATTAGAGAAGACAATGGCTTGAAGCAAAAGAAGTAAATCAAGGTGAAGCAGTTTTCTTTTCAGACGATTGCGAGCTTTCTTATTCTGATAGGATACGAATTGAATTAAATTCTTATTCAATGAAGGTTTGTTTCGAAAGATTAAAGGGTTTAGAATCCTTCTAAATCAAGGAGATCAACTCCTAAAAGGATTGATCAAGCATCTCATAGTCCAAATAAGAGTTGTATTGTAAAATTTTATAAATAAATATTATAACCAAGCATTGTAATAGCCTCAACCAAGCTGATCTCGAGGAGAAAAAGATGGAGAAAACCAAGAAGATCACAAGGAAGCCAAGGAAAGAGAGGAGAGAAGTGAGGGTGCATAGAGAGAAGATAATACTCTTGTAATTTAAGTCTAGATTAAGGAGAAAGGTGAATACTCTTGTTGCATCAAAAGGAAGGTTAGATCTCTTTATACCAAGTTATTAATAAAGCTCTCTCAAGTTCTCTCCCCGTAGACGTAGGCGAAGTTTGGGCCGAACCATGTTAAATCCGTGTGTTCTTTCTTATTACTCTTTTGTCTAGATATTATTATTTTGCTTTACAATAGTTTTCTTTTGCAAGTACTGATCATATTACCAAGTTCCGCAAATGTCGAACCTGAGAGTAACAATTGGTATCATAGCATATAAATTCTTGTCACAATAATTAATATCATAGGTAAAGGTTGACGAAGGGCGATATGTTGAAAAATAGGAGAGGTCGAGAAGTTTAATGGCAAAGGAAACTTCGGCTTATGCCAAAAGCGGGTGAAGGCGTTGCTGGTGCAACAGGGTCTTCACAAGACCTCATCAGGTAAGTCAGCAAAACTTACAGGTACGTCAAACGAGGATTGGGAGGAGATGGATCTAAAGGCGGCAAGCACGATCCAACTATGTCTCTCAGACGAGATGATGTGCAACGTAATAGATAAAGAAATAGCTACAATATTGTGGTCAAGGTTAGAGATATTGTATATGATAAAAAACCTCTCCAATAAGTTGTATCTGAAGAAAGAACTATATGGGCTACGCATGAATGAAGGGACAGTGGTTTTGGATCATCTAAACTTCTTCAATAAGGTCATTAGCGGGCTTCTAGTTGTTCATGTCAAGATCGACGAGGAGGACAAGGCGTTGATAGTTCTCAGTTCTCTTTCAGAGTTATATGTCACATCATCACCACCATTCTCTACGGTAAGAAAACTCTCATCTTGGAGGAGGTCACGTCAACTCTCTTGTCTAATGAGATTAGGAAAACGCCAAATCAAAAAGAGTAGACAGGATCGGGTTTGATGGTCATGAGAAGGAAAAGAAGAGGAGAAAAATGAAAGATCCGGGCTCGACAAAGGCAGTCACTTTTGTCATAGGGAAGGTCATTGAAAAAATGACTGCAAGCATCGGCAAGAGTGGTTGAAGAAGAAGGGCCGAGCTACGAAGACAGATGTAACACAGAGCGGTTTAGAGGAAACTGCAGTATTAATAGCTTCCAACGAAAATAACACTTCTCAAGATAAAAACTGAATATTTGATTCAGGTAGTACGGTTCACGTATATTTCCAAATGGAGCTGTTTGACTCCTTAGTTGCAAAGGAGGAAGGGATTGTCAAGATGGTGGAAGGCTCGATTTGCGAGATCATTAGTACTGGAACAGTCAATGTTACAAAAAGAGATGGGACGGTGCATGCTCTGGAGGTGGTCTTGTATGTCTGGAGGCACGCTATAATTTAATATCCATAAGGGTGCTCGACGAAGAAGGATGCCGGATCCAAGTGCAACAAGTCATCGCTATAATTAGCCAAGGAGACAGGGTAATGCTGGAAGGAGAGAAGTGTGAAGGGTTATACAAGCTGAAGAAAGGAAACTCAGTTCGAGGTGGAGTTTTAGGGATAAGCTTGAAAGGGAGTTCATAGCGAGATGGAGCTTCAAGGAAGACTGTAACGGAAATTGAACCGGGTCAAAGTATTGCGGGAAGGAGAAAGGGTGCATTCGGGAAAGGCCCAAGCCATGGCGGTAAATCAGTCAAAGGCCCCGGAAAGAGGAGGTAAGAATTAAAGGCTTCACGGTACGGTTACAACCAAGGAAAGAATCAAGGTATTAATCAAAAATCTCAAGTTGTTTTATTAAAGGCTTGAAACCCAAGTCAAGGTGGAGATTGTTAGTATTTTGCCTTATTTTCAAGAGGAGATGATGGTCTAAGAAAATTCAATTGAGTTAGAAAAGACGATGGCTTGAAGTAGAAGCAAATCAAGGTGAAACAGTTTCTTTTTCAGGCGATTGCGAGTTTTCTTATTCTGATAGGATACGAATTGGATTAAATTTCTAATCAATGAAGGTTTGTTTCTAAATATTAAAGGGTCTAAAATCCTTCTAGATCAAGGATATCTACTCCTAAAAGGATTGATCAAAATTTTTTAGCCATCCAAAAGCCAAGATCATCTCATAGTCTAAATAGAAGTTGCATTGTAAAATTTTATAAATAAAGATTGTAACAAAATATTTTAATAGCCTCAACCAAGCTGATCTCAAAGAGAAAAAGGTGGAGAATACCAAGGAGATTAGAAGGAAGCCAAGGAAAGAGAGGAGCAAAGTGAAGGTGCATAAAGTTAAGGTAATATTCTTGTAATCTAAGTCTAAATTAAGGAGGAAGATGGATACTCTTATTGCATCAAGAGAAAACTTAGATCTCTTTATACCAAGTTATTAATAAAGCTCTCGCAAGTTCTCTTCCTGTGGACGTAGGCCAAGTTTGAACCGAGTCACGTTAAATCCTCATGTTCTTTCTTATTACTCTTTTGTCTAGGTATTACTAATTTGCTTTACAATAGTTTTCTTTCACAAGTATTGATCATATTGCCAAGTTCTACAAACGTTGATCCTGGGAGTAACAATTAGTATCATAGCATATAAATTTTCGTCGCAACAGCAAGAGCCTTCTTCTTGCATGAAAATGTTAAACAAGCGAAAACGTCAAAGAGTTAGCGAGTGTTTGCCAAATGCACCAAAATGCCAAAGAGTTGGGATGAAATGATGGAGCTAGAATAACTTTGAAATCACCGAAATAACATTTTTAAAATATGTATATATTGAGAGTTCCCAATCCGTGTGAAAATTGGAGTTACTCTCTGCTCCTCCTTTCTCTATAAAATGACCTAATTCGATCAACAAAACCAAATCGCTAACTCTTGCTAAGACTTTATCTATCATAACTCATATTTTAACTCTTACATGTTAAACTACAAAAAACTACATCTTTATTTTTTTGAAGAAAAACTCCAAAAAAAAATTACTTACAGTCATAAAATCCTTATCAAATTGTGACTCATAATGCTACTAGGACTTAACACTACTAAGACCCTATAAAATCTCAAAAACTATGAAGAGTATAACTAAGTACTTCTACTAATTAATTAACTAGTTACATATTTTATAAAAAATAAACCCTCAAATTCACTATGGTATGACACTAAGAGTTTGCTTAACAAGAGCAGAAAAACAGTTACAGGAACTGGAGTGCTAAAATAAATATTGAAATTGATGATGCTAATGTTGAACACACGAATTACTAATATCAAACTACTCATTGTTGATTAAAAGTTGAAATCTTGGTGCCAAACTACTAAGTATTGATGCAGATACTGAATTGTTGATGATAACCAAACAAAATTCACTAGAAGTTAAAAACTAAATAAAATTGAATTTAAATAAATCAAAACTATGAATTAAACTTAAATGATAATCTCTTCGACCCTCCCTCGAGATCTCAAACTAAAATTCATTCGATACTCCTTGATCGCACTCCAGATCTTCTCTCAGCATCTTACAAACACAAGAAAACTCAAACCACAATGTTTCCTATCCTGTCTTGAGACATAACTACATAAATTTTACGCTATCTATCCTTGAGATGTAACCGCAAAAAAAAAAAGGTAAATTACAGAAACACCTCTTGTACTCTTGATCATTTAGCACTAATACCTCATGTTGACCATATAGCATTAATAACTCCTGAACTAAATTATTAGCAAGTATACCCTCTGATTTAACAGTATATAATTTTTTTCCAGTTCTGCCCTTCTCTTTCATGTTTTTCTCATCATTTTATTTCCTCTTTTACTCCTCTCTCTCACATGTTTCTCAAAAAGTCATCTCTTAAATCAAATATATATCATCTTTTTTTCCTCCTCTCCTCTCCCACTACTCTCTCTCCCCTTCCTCATCTTCTTCTTCTCTTTTCACTCATCTCTCACCTTTCTTTTCAAAACTCATTCTTCAAATGAACCAAATCTCTTCTAAATCAAACTCTCTCCCATCTTCAAAATAAAAATCCAAACCTAAAACTAATACATACCTCTCTCTTCTTCAAAATCCTAACCCATACCTAAAATCTATGTTTTCTCTCTAAGAAAAGTAGTGAGAAATTAATAGAGAAAGAGAGAAGGGAGAAATTAAGAGAGAGAGAGGTTCAAGAAAATAGAGAAAGAGCAAAAAAAGAGGGGTAAAATTGAAAATAAAAAAATTCTTAAGCCCAACCGTAAAGTGAGAAGGTGTTTATACTAATAACTTAGTTTAGGAGTTATTAGTGCTACATGATCAATAGTATATAGGGTCTTTTTACAATTTACTCAAAGAAAAAAAAAAAGTAAATACAATAGCTAAAGATGGTAAAACTATTCAAGTTGTCATGGGTTGTTCCACTAAGAATCAGACTTCTTCATTCATTATCAGAATCAACAAAAAAAATGTACAAGCAAGCATGATAGACAAAACTAATCCAAGTTGACATTGATTCTCCATCAGACTTCTTCACCAATAGCGTTGTTAGAATCTACTCTACTTGGTGGTGGCAAGATCAAAATCAACTCAGTGAGGAATAGTAACTAGAAGATGAAACAGGATTGGGATTACAAAGAAGTAGAAGAGATAATATTGCAGAGGTATTGTGGTAACACTGTAGCTGAATTCTCCCCTTAAAAGAGTGGCAATGTCGAGATTCAAAGAAGTAGATGATTACAACAATAAAGAAGAGAGATTAGGGTTAAAAGAGAGAGTTTTAAAAGAGAGAAAGAAAGATGTGAAAATCTATATATACCAATCATGCCATTGATACGAGGTTAGATTATAAAGAATAATACTTTATTGTTTATCAAAACAAATTATAAATTACAATTACTTAGAGTCATGGATAATTCTCTCTTCAAATCCTAATAAAAGAACCTATGGCTCGTGATACTAAGAGGACTACACTACTTCAAAATACTATTAGGATTCTATAACTAAATAGTTCTACTAATTAATTAGTTACCTATTATATCCAACTTTACCAAACAAACACATCCTAGAGTATTTGTGATATATTCTAGTCTTGTATTGCAGTGAACCTGGAGGTAACCTATGTTGGGGGAACCGAATAGGGAAGGAGGAGCACAAATAAACACATAATCAAAGGCATCAGAATTTTACGTGGAAAATCTAAATCGGGAAAAACACGAAGTCACACGCAAATCCTACTAAAAGAACCTATAGTCGATCCGTGTAATGACTCTGCATAAGACGACAAATCGTCAAGGCAATAATTAAGCTCCACAACTTAACAATCTCCCACTTGGAGACTGATTATTGACACAACAGTGGCACTTCATCTCTCTCTCATACTCCACCAATGCTCAACTCATAGTAAATTTGATGTGACCCAACTTCGGATCCTCAGCCTTGAAAATGAACAGGTTTTCAGTTTCTCTACTGTGACCACCTTGGTCAACCTATATGCAAGATTTTGACTTGTATACTTCTTTTTCAGTGACAACACATCATCCTTCAAACGTATGCAAATGAAGTGGTACCGCACATCAATGTGCTTGATTCTGTCATGATAAACGGGACTATTAGCGAGGTCATAGTACTCCGGTTATCATTGTGCATTGAAGGGTTCATCTACTTCTTGTCAAGTTTTTTCATAAAATTCTTCAATCATATCAACTCCTTGCAAGTTTTTATCGCTACAACATATTCAGCCTCTGTCGTAAACAAGACAATTATCTTCTGCAGCCTCAACACCCAGTTTACTGCTCCACTACCCAGCGTGAAGACAAAACTCGTGGTACTCCTCTGACTATCTACATCACCCGCAAATTCAGAATCAGCATAACCGCGCAGAGGAACGTTTGTGCCTTCATAGCACAAAGCCATATCTAAACTTCCTTTCAGATATCTCAAGATCCACTTAACTGTTCTCCCGCGCTTCTGCCCGGGTTTGCTTATTTATTTGCTAACAACTCTCATTGCTTGAGCAATGTCTGGCCTCGTATAGACTATATCATACATCAAGCTCCCACAACTGATACATTCAACACCTTCGACATGAGAGCCTTCTCATCTTCAGCCTTCGGTTCTTGTGCCTTTAAGAGCTTAAAGTGACATCCCAGTAGGACATTTACAGGTTAGCATCCACCATGTTAAACCTCCTCAGCATCTTTTCAATGTACTCTGCTTGTGATAGCTTCAACAGTCTTCTTTCTCTCTCTCTCTCTCTGATGATCCTCATTCCATGTTGTAATCACCTAGAGGGGGGTGAATAGGTGATGGCTAATCTAAAGGTCAATTAATGCGGAATTAAAAACTATTAATTGCAAACTAAAAACTTCTTAAACTAAACACCACGTATAACACAAGAGTGTAGCCGGATTCCCCGTGAAGGGCTCTGGACTAACTCCTCAAGATTCCTCTAGATAAGAGTTGAGGTGCCGCGTTAGCACTCTTGGTTAAATACAAGTGTTAGCAAACAATCCCCAAGCATATAACAATTAAGCACACAATATATCAAGCATATAAAGATAGAGACAATATTAGCATGCAAGATATAAAAACAAGTAAGAGATAGAGAGAGAGCAATCGCAAACACGGGAGATTTGTTTCGAGGTTCGAGCACACTTGCTCTACGTCCCCGCCTTCAACACTATGAAGGATTTCCACTAAAATCGATCCCACTGGATCACTCGGTGCCGCAACACCTATAAGGCGAGTTCACACTTGAACTCCTTGGACTCTCTAGTCCCTTCACTCTTTCCCGCAAGAACACACCGCAAGCCCACTAGCTCGCCGAGGCCGCACCTCAAACAAAGAGTTCACACGCGAACTCGAAACACCGCGAACCCGCAAGTCCGCCTCCTCAAATACAAAGATGGAACTTTGGTGATCACAACACTTTATCACCTAAAATCCTTTCACAACAAATATCCCTATAGGTAGATATAGCAATGGATAGCTCAAGTGTTTGTGTGAGAAAACTAGGATAGAAATGATGGAGGAAAACACAAGAAAATCACTTTGAAAATTCTTGATAAACTCTCCTTTTAATTGGAAATATTTGCTCTCAAATAAGTGGAGAAAACCTCTTAATAGAGTA
The DNA here is from genome assembly GCA_038442645.1 of Agave tequilana. Taxonomy (NCBI): domain Eukaryota; kingdom Viridiplantae; phylum Streptophyta; class Magnoliopsida; order Asparagales; family Asparagaceae; genus Agave; species Agave tequilana. The sequence goes on from JAVJIF010007850.1 coordinate 93,300, forward strand.
GGAAAAACTGGCTTAAAAACTCTCCAAAAATCTTATCCAAAACAGCCCCCAAAAGTCCCAATTTATAGGGCTAGAAAAACTAGTCGTTGGGAGCCAGAATGACCTGTCGGTCGACCGCCCGGTCGACCGGCCAACGGTCAGATTTCTGACCGTTGAGCTAGCGGTCGACCGGCCGGTCGACCGTGGCCAGGATACAGAGAGCTCAGCTCTCTGTCGGTCGACCACCCGGTCGACCGGGGCCCTTTCCAGAGAGCAGCTACCTCTGGCGGTCGACCGCCGGGCCTGGCAGGCCATAATTAGGGATTAAAAAACTTGGCTTTTAAGCTTAAATAGAATCCCATAAATTCACGAAAAATCTACAAAAATAGGTTCAATATAATAATTTAATAAACAAACATGTTTGAACAAAATCAAGACATGTTGCAAACAATTTGAACTATTTTTGTAACTTAGAAATTTTGGTTCAAAACAAAAACTGTATTTTTTCAAAATAGATTTTTCCAAAACTCTCTCCAAATACAAAAATAAGATATTTTAAACTCTTTTAAAGCATAGAGTGTATGGATATGATCCACTACACATACATGATGAAATATCTATGTTTTTAACAATAATCAATAAATATGGTTTTGGTTAAAACATATATACTTTGAATTCCAAAAATCAAACCGGTATTTTTCTAAATTGAAAACTCTTTTGTATTTTTTCAAGATAAAAATTCTTTTGTGAAAACTCATCTAAATCAAGAGTGTGTGTGTGTGTGTGTGTGTGTGTGTGTGTGTGTGGTATACTTGAGCAATTCACCAACTATTATATCCTTTACATTTTAATCTAAAACAAAATCTTATAAAAAAAACCTAGACTCAAGTCTTGATCTTGAAGGTCTTCATTGAAATCTTCTCATCTTCTTGACTTGGTCCAAACACGATCCAAAGAGCTAGACTCCTCTTGAGTACTTGATATGGTCTTGATGCACAAGCTCTTGAATCAAACCGTGCTAGCTCCAAAACTTGACTTTAAATCCTTTGTTGAAGCTACACGCCTACTAAGATCTTGATTATAAATCTGAGACTAAATAAACACAAGATCATTAGTATCATAACTACATGAGTTGATCATCATCAAAACTAGAGTGATGGGCCTTTGGGCCAACAATCTCCCCCTTTTGATGATGACAAAACTCATGGAGTTATAAATGCATGGATTAAAGAAAAGCTTCAAAGAAGCTCCCCCTTAACTCATGCATCACAATAAATAAGTAAATATGCAATGAAAGCTCATAAACATGTATGCAAATATAAGGAGATAAACATGCCAATCAAGTATAAAACTCATCAAATTCTTTTTCTCCTATTTGCAAAACAAAACAATATGCATAAATATAAATCCTTCTCCCCCTTTATGAATAAAGCAAGGAAAACATGCATATATACTAAATACTTCTCTCCCTTTTTGTCAATCATCAACAAAGGGGTTAAAGTAAAAACAAAACAATGTTCTCCCCTTTTGTCAAAAACAAAAAATCAAGAAAAAGGTGAACTCAAATCAATCAATAATGGATATATGCGATATACATTCATGAAGAGGAAGACGCTAAGTTAGCTTCCTTACTTATATGCATTACATGAAGAAGGGATAACAAGCCCTAACTCACATAACTCATAGTATGCAATGCATAAGAGGAGATGTGAAGAAGAGGAGATGTGAAGCTCCCCCTACACATGTGTACTGCATAAAAAAGAGTTTGTCAAGCTCCTCAATATAAGATACACTCATCATGAATCCATATGTAGAAGAGATGTTAAGCTCCCCTTGCATATAGGCAATACACATCAAAACATTTTTTTTATTTTCTCATTAAAACAAAATTTTGAATTTTTCTCAATAAAACAAATTTTGAGATATCTTAGTAAATACCACTTGTAATTACCAAATTTAAGATATCAATTGTAAATAAACATTACAAATTTTGTATTTTAAACAATAGAAACATGTTGATACCAATTGAAGATATATTGTATATTTTGATATCAATAAAAATACTAATTTTAAAAATAATGCATAAGCTTATTAAACTATCAATTGAGATATCAATTGAAAATAAAGATTTGAATTTATCTTAGCATGAACACACTTTGTGCTTTAAACATGTAAATATCTTATAACTTAAGCACAAACGAATTATATATATGTATGAAAAGAAAATACCAATAGAAATTGATATTATTTGAAATGGAACATACATATATAGGAAACAAAATATGAGTATATACAAAAAAATATCAATTGAGATCAAGTATATAACTCATAACCTACCACCCTTTATATGCACAAAGTAAAAGATTTTCAATAAAGCTTGTAAGGCATACTCGCCCATCCGTCCACCCATGAAGGTGTTGGTAGGAGCTTTCAAAAATAGAGTTTGAAAATATTTTTATAGTGAAAACACTACCAATTGAAGAATAAATAACTAGTTAAGATAATTTTTGAAAAACTAGTTAAAGATCCTTCAAAACATGAAACCAAATCATATGTATCATGAAACATACCAAATACACAAAATTCGACACTCAAGGTCCATAAAGCTCAAAAATGATCATGAAACATAGTCATGAATAAACAAATAAAGTGTGAGTGTACAAAAGTCATGTAATTAGCATTTTCCATGAAGATAATCAATGAAGCTCAAAAACAAACATGAATATCATTTTATCAAACAAATCATGAAAATTCATTTTTCATATAAAGATGAAAATCATACAAATTCATTTTTTATCTTAAAAATAAACTTCTAGGTATATGTATGATTTATCCAATTCTAACAATATGCATACATATCCCAAACATAAAAAGAGTCCATAATGTAAATTGCATGAAGGTAAATAACTCATGGGGTATACATGTATATTTATTAGATTTGAATACAAAATACATATACATGAAGTAAAACAACAAAATAGGCAAAACAAGTGTAAATGAGGAAATCATCAAAACTAGGCTATACATGTGCATATAGTGAGTACAAATGAACAATGAAGTGCAAACATATATGAATCAATTTGTTGCGCACTACTTATACAAGTATATTTTCAAGTTTTAATAAAGACTACATTTAAACAAGTGTTTACCACATGAAGCACAAAAACATGAACATGCTAAAAGTGTGATATAAGTAAAAAGCATGTAAATAAATAAGGAGTTTTAGAGATAGTTACCAAACCAAAGAACTATGCTCTAATTCTCCAAAATATGGTGGTTGTCCCACCAAACCTCCTCGATAGCGGTGCATCAAATATGTGTCTATCATGTCCATGTGCAACCACCACCAAGGCACCAACTCTCTCACATTTTGTGAGAGCCCGCACCTACATCAAATACAAAAGGTGGGGATTTTGGTACCCATTTTCTTTTGGGTCAATGTAGGTTAGTCTTATAAGGAACCCAAATATTTTTGTTAGCAAAATTTAAAGCATTTATCTTATCATAACAAAATTTTGCTAAATGGTCTTTACGGCCACAATGTGTACACTTGTACACTCTAGGATGCATATGTGTATGAGTGTGGTCATGGCATGCAAAGTGTGCATATGCATGATGTGGGTGTTGTGCATGAACATGGGGAACTTGTTTCTTTTGAAACAAGGATTCCAATCTAGAATGATTAAAAGCACATTTTCTCAAAGTTGAGCTCAAACAATCAATTTTATTTTTCAAAAATTTAATTTCATTTTTATCAATACTAGCATGTAAAGCATGATCAACAATCTTTTTCTTTTTAGAAACATTAACTTTTTCTTGTTCAACAATTTTTCTTTTTAAAGAGTTATTTTCATTCAAAGCAACTTCCTTTTGTTTTTCCACCAAAGCAATTTTATTTTTCAATGAAGTATTTCCTTCACATGTCATTCAATTTAGAAAGCAAGGAAATATTTTCATTTTTCAAAGATTCATTTTCTGTTGAAATATTTTCAAATTTATCTTGTAAAGCATCTTTTTCATTTAACATGGCATCAAATTTGTTTTTCATTTTCTTGTTATCCTTTTTAAGCAATTCATATTTTTCAAGTAGTTGTTGACAAAATGAAGTAAGCTCATCATAAGACATGTCAACATCTTCTTCTACTTCGGATTCGGTAGTTACCTCAAGGGAGTTATCCCCTTGGACCGTGTAGCACACGTTGGAAGCGTCACTTCTAACATCCGAGTCGCTCCCTGCATAATATTGTTCCTTTTCGCCGAGGGAGATCAAAGAGTTCCATACTACAAAAGCCGAATCAAGATTAGCAACCCTAGATAAATAATCATCATTTAGGGTAGATCTTAAAGCATGTAGGGCTTTTGCATTAGCCTCAATATTTTTGCCATTTAAACAATAAGAATCTCTAGTAGTGGCAAAATAAACATGAATGCCTAGGGCTTTGAGGTACAAAGACATCTTAACCTTCCAAGTTTGGATGTTAAGAATGTCAAAAGTGGGAGGTGACATGAAATCCATGGTGTGTGTACAAATATTGTAATTAGCCAAAATAATGAGGATCTTTAACTCTAGGTTGTAGGACCCAAATCAAGAGCACTTGGCTCTGATACCACTTGCAATCACCTAGAGGGGGGGTGAATAGGTGATAGCTAATCTAAAGGTCAATTAATGCGGAATTAAAAACTATTCAATGCAAACTAAAAACTTCTTAAACTAAACACCACGTATAACACAAGAGTGCAGCCGGATTCCCCGTGAAGGGCTCTGGACTAACTCCTCAAGATTCCTCTAGATAAGAATTGAGGTGCCGCGTTGGCTCTCTTGGTTAAATACAAGTGTTAGCAAACAATCCCCAAGCATATAACAATTAAGCACACAATATATCAAGCATATAAAGATAAAGACAATATTAGCATGCAAGATATAAAGACAAGTAAGAGATAGAGAGAGCAATCGTAAACACAGGAGATTTGTTTCGAGGTTCGAGCACACTTGCTCTACGTCCCCGTCTTCAACACTATGAAAGATTTCCACTAAAATCGATCCCACCGGATCATTCGGTGCCGCAACACCTACAAGGCGAGTTCACACTTGAACTCCTTGGACTCTATAGTCCCTTCACTCGTTCCCGCAAGAACACACCGCAAGCCCACTAGCTCGCCGAGGCCGCACCTCAAACAAAGAGTTCACACGCGAACTCGAAACACTGCGAACCCGCAAGTCCGCCTCCTCAAATACAAAGATGGAACTTTGGTGATCACAACACTTTGATCATCTACAATCCTCTCACAACAAATATCCCTATAGGTAGATATAGCAATGGATAGCTCAAGTGTTTGTGTGAGAAAACTAGGATAGAAATGATGGAGGAAAACACAAGAAAATCACTTTGAAAACTATTGATAAACTCTTCTTTTAATTGAAAATATTTGCTCTCAAATAAGTGGAGAAAACCACTTAATAGAGTAGGAAAAACTGGCTTAAAAACTCTCCAAAACCTTATCCAAAACAGCTCCCAAAAGTCCCAATTTATAGGGCTAGAAAAACTAGCCGTTGGGAGCCAGAATGACCTGTCGGTAGACCGCCCGGTCGACAGCCAACGGTCAGATTTCTAACCGTTGAGCCAGTGATCGACCGGCTGGTCGACCGTGGCCAGGATACAGAGAGCTCAGCTCTCTGTCAGTTGACCGCCCGGTCGACCGGGGCCCTTTCCAGAGAGCAGCTACTCTCTGGCGGTCGACCGTGCGGTCGACCGGCCCATCCTGTGCACTTCTGTGCACGTCGGTCGACCGTTCCGGTCGACTGGCTCCTGGTTCGGTCGACCGGTCGGTCGACCGCCAGGGCCTGGTAGGCCATAATTAGGGATTAAAAAACTTGGCTTTTAAGCTTAAATAAAATCCCATAAATTCACGAAAAATCTATAAAAATAGGTTCAATATAATACTTTGATAAACTAACATGTTTGAACAAAATCAAGACATGTTACAAACAATTTGAACTATTTTTGTAACTTAAAAATTTTGGTTCAAAACAAAAACTGTATTTTTCCAAAATAGATTTTTCCAAATTTTCTCCAAATACAAAAACAAGATATTTTAAACTCCTTTAAAGCATAGAGTGTATGGATATGATCCACTACACATACATGATGAAATATCTATGTTTTGATAATAATCACTAAATATGGTTTTGGTTAAAACATATATACTTTGAATTCCAAAAACCAAACCGGTATTTTTTCAAATTGAAAACTCTTTTATATTTTTCCAAAATAAAAATTCTTTTGTGAAAACTCATCTAAATCAAGAGTGTGTGTGTGTGTGTATGGTATACTTGAGCAATCCACCAACTATTCTATCCTTTACATTTTAATCTAAAATAAAATCTTATAAAACAAACCTAGACTCAAGTCTTGATCTTGAAGGTCTTCACTTGAAGTCTTCTCATCTTCTTGACTTAGTCTAAACACGATCCAAAGAGCTAGACTCCTCTTGAGTACTTGATGTGGTCTTGATGCACAAGCTCTTGAATCAAACCGCGCTAGCTCCAAAACTTGACTTTAAATCCTTTGTTGAAGTTACACGCCTACTAAGATCTTGATCATAAATCTGAGACTAAATAAACACAAGATCATTAGTACCATAACTACATGAGTTGATCATCATCAAAACTAGAGTGATGGGCCTTTGGGCCAACACATGTATCTTCTTCGTGGGACCCAAGCCTTCATTGAGAATTTCCTTGCCAACTGAGTTTTGCTTCATGCTTGAACCGACAATAAGCATGTCATCTGCATACAAAAGGAGTATGATATAGGAATTCTCAAAATACTTGAAATAGCAATAATGATCTGCTTGCAGTATCATATATCCACCACTAGCCATAAATCTGTCGAACTTCAAATGTCATAACCTAGGAGCTTGTTTCAAGCCATAGAGGCTTTTCTTGAGCTTGCGAACTAAATGCTCCTTATCCGACATGATATATCCCTGTGACAGCATCATATAGATGTATTCGTCCAAATCACCATGGAGAAGCGCAGTTTTAACATCCAGCTGTTCTAGTTGTAAATTATATGTTGTCACAATGCTAAATACAAATCTAATAATGGTTAACTTCACAACAGGAGAGTAATTCTAAATAAAATCAATACCCTCCTGTTGTTGAAATCCCTTCACAACCAATCTCGACTTGTACTTCTTGGTGTCGTCATTCTCCTCCTTCCACCGATAAATCCATTTGTTATATAGAACTTTCTTATCTTTGGACAACTCAACTAAATCACACATTTGGTTCTTCATTAGAGATTCCATCTCATCATTTATAACAAGCTCCCAGTTGTCCTTGGCTTTCATCAGCATGGCTTCCTCATAACACGCAGGTTCATCACTGTAAACAACAAAAAATAATGCAAAGACGTATCTCTCCAGAGCTTTGGTCGGCCTAGTCGATCACCTCACCTCAGTTGGGGGAGTCTGAAGCTCTACTCAGAATTCTTCATTCTCTTTCGGAATGCTCCGAACCTTCTTTAAAGGAACATCATCAAGTGCAACAAACTTCGAATCCATAGATTACTTTGCTGCTCTGGAGTACATTCTGCTAGCAATTCCTGGTACATCTTCCTCTCATTGAATACCACATCTTTATGCCTAAGGATCTTTCAGTTCTCCGGATCCCAAAACTGATACCCTTACTCAGTTGTTCCATACTCAATGAAAATGCACCTCTTGGACTTCGGATCCAACTTGTTCCTATGATCTAGTTCAACATGCACATAAGAGATACAACCAAATGTAAGCTGATAGTTCAGGTTTACCTCTTTTTCAATCCATAATTCCTCTGGAATCCCACAATTCAGAGGCACTGAAGGTCCTCTGTTGATCAGATACACCCCATGTTGATTGTATATGCCCAATATTTCTTATGTAATCATGCGTGTATCCACATGCTCTTGGCACGCTTCAGAATAGTCCTGTACATACGCTCGACCACCCTATTCTGATGAGGATTTTCTAGAACCTCTTCACTTTTTTAATTTCCTGATTGTGTAGAACTCCTTGAATCTGCTATAGCAGTACTCTCCGCATTGTCTAACTTCAAGCATTTAAGCTTCAGACTAGTCTTATTTTCAACTTGGGCCAACCACTTCTTGAACACATCAAACACACCTGATTTTTACTTCAAGAAGTAAATCCAAACCTTTCTACTTGCATCATCAATAAAGGTCACAAAATATAATAAGCTACCAAGGAACATAAGACTTATCCCATACATCATTATGAACCAGCTCCAAACCTTTCTGCCTTTGGGGACTTCTTCGATCGAGAAACTGACTTTCTTCTGCTTTTTGTAGACACAGTCTTCATAGAAATCTATATCGATAGACTTCAACCCTAGCAGCTTGTCTTTGAAGAACATAGACTTTATCGCCTTCTCGCTCATATGCCCAAGTCAGTGATGCCATCTATCGACATTACATCTGATGATGCAACTAAAATTGAAGCCGTAGAGCCCGACCTCATGTAGAGGATACCTTCCTTTTTCCATGTGTCGTGATTATGGCACCCTTCATGATCTTACATGAATCAGTGTCAATCATAGTTTTCATCCCGGCATCCGCAAGCTGACCAACAGAGATCAGATTTCTCTTCAGCTTCGGTACATGCCTGATGTCCTTCAATTTCAGCATCGAGCCATTTGAGAGACTGACTGCCACATCGCCCTTATCAATGATGTTGCACGGTTCATCATCTTCCAAATACACCTTTTAAAGATCTTCTTTCATGTAATTTTGAAAGATATCGTGATGGGAAGTGGCATGAAAGGAGACACCCGAATTAATAACTCATGATTCGCTGGAACCAGCCAAGGAGAGAATCAAGACATTAGATTCATCACTGCCCGTTGTTGGCCAAAGGTTATAATCACTGGTTTTGTGTTTTGAAGATAACAAAACATATGTAGTTATTGAGTACTAATTGTAAACACCAAGAGGGGGTGAATAGGTGATGGCTAATCTAAAGGTCAATTAATACGGAATTAAAACTTATTAAATGCAAACTAAACTTCTTAAACTAAACACCACATATAACACAAGAGTGTAGCCGAATTCCCCGTGAAGGGCTCTGGACTAACTCCTCAAGATTCCTCTAAATAAGAGTTGAGGTGCCGCGTTGGCTCTCTTGGTTGAATACAAGTGTTAGCAAACAATCCCCAAGTATATAACAATTAAGCACACAATATATCAAGCATATAAAGATAAAGACAACATTAGCATGCAAGATATAAAGACAAGTAAGAGATAGAGAGAGCAATCGCAAACACGGGAGATTTGTTTCGAGGTTCGAGCACACTTGCTCTACGTCCCTGCCTTCAACACTATGAAGGATTTCCACTAAAATCGATCCCACCGGATCACTTGGTGCCGCAACACCTACAAGCTCTTTGGACTCTCTAGTCCCTCTCTTGTTCCCGCAAGAACACGCCGCAAGCCCACTAGCTCGCCGAGGCCGCACCTCAAACAAAGAGTTCACACGCGAACTCAAAACAACGCGAACCCGCAAGTCCGCCTCCTCAAATACAAAGAAGAAGTCTTTGGTGATCACAACACTTTGATTACCTAAAAACAATCTCACAATAACACTCTTAGAGGATGAATATATCAATGGATACTCAAGTGTTTGTGTGAGAAAACTAGGATTGAAATGGTAGAGGAAAACTCAAGAAATCACTTTGAAAAACTCTTGATAAAACTCTCTTTTGATTTGAAAATAAAGCTCTAAAACTTGTGGATATAACCACTGAAATGGGTATGCAAAACTAGCCCAAAACTCTTCTCAAAATCTTGTCTATAACAGCCCCCAAGAGCCCCCTATTATAGGGCTAGAAAAATTAGCCGTTGGGAGCCAGAATTACCTGTCGGTCGACCGCCCGGTCAACCGGCCAACGGTCAGATTTCTGACCGTTGAGCCAGCGGTCGACCGGCCGTCGACTGTGGTCAGGATACAGAGAGCTCAGCTCTCTGCCGGTCGACCGCCCGGTCGACCGGGGCACTTTCCAGATAGCAGCTACTCTCTGGCGGTTGACCGTGCGGTCGATCGGCCCATCCTGTGCACTTCTGTTCACGTCGGTTGACCGTTCCGGTCGACCATCAGGGCCTGGCAGGCCATAATTAGGGATTTGAAACTAGGTTTTAAATTCTCAAATAAATCCCATAAATTCACGAAAAATTTACAAAAATAGGTTCAGTATTATACTTTGATAAACAAGCATGTTTGAATAAAATCAAGACATGTTACAAACAATTTGAACTATTTTTGTAACTTAGAAATTTTGACTAAAAACAAAATCTGTATTTTTCCAAAATAGATTTTTCTAAAACTTTCTCCAAATAGAAAAACAAGATATTTTAAACTCTTTTAAAGCTTAGAGTGTATGAATATGATCCACTACACATACATGATGAAATATCTATATTTTTGACAATAATCACTAAGTATGGTTTTGGTTAAAGACATGTATACTTGAAACTCCAAAAACCAAACCGGTATTTTTCCAAATTGAAAACTCATTTGTATTTTTCCAAAATAAAAATTCTTTTATGAAAACTCATCTAAATCAAGAGAGTGTGTGTGTATATCCACTAACTATTCTATCCTTTACATTTTAATCTAAAACAAAATCTTAATAAAAACAAACCTAGACACAAATCTTGATCTTGAAGGTCTTCACTTGAAGTCTTCTCATCTTTTTGAGTTGGTCCAAACACGATCCAAAGAGCTAGACTCCTCTTGAGTACTTGATGTGGTCTTGATGCACAAGCTCTTGAATCAAACCGTGCTAGCTCCAAAACTTGACTTTAAATCCTTTGTTGAAGCTACAAACCTACTAAAATCTTGATCATAAATCTAAGACTAAATAAACACAAGATCAATAGTATCATAACTACATGAGTTGATTATCATCAAAACTAGAGTGATGAGCCTTTGGGCCAACAATCTCCCCCTCTTTGATGATGACAAAACTCATGGAGTTATATATGCATGAATTAAAGTAAAACTTCAAAGAAGCTCCCCCTTAACTCATGCATAACAAATAAGCAATAAGATATGGCAATAAAGCACATAAATTAACTAAGCAGTTATGCAAATATAAGGAGATAAACATGCATAAACAAGCATAAAACACATCAAATTCTTTTTCTCCTATTTGTAAAACAAAACAATATGCATAAACAAGAAATTCTTCTCCAAAACATGCATATATATCTAAAATACTTTCCCCCTTTTTGTCAATCATCAACAAAGGGGTTAAAGTAAAATACAAAACAATATTTTCCCCCTTTTTGTTAAAAACAAAAAATCAGTAAAGGGGTGAAATCAAATCAATCAATAATGGATATATGCGATATACATTCATGAAGAGGAAGAAGCTAAGTTAACTTCCCTACATATATGCATCACATGAAGAAGGGATGACAAGCCCTAACTCACATAACGCATAATATGCAATGCATAAGAGGAGATGTGAAGCTCCCCTACACACGTGTACCGAATAAAGAAGTGTTGTCAAGCTCCTCAATATAAGATACACTCAACATGAATCTATATGTAGAAGAGATGTTAAGCTCCCCTTGCATATAGGCAATACACATCAAAACATTTTTAATTTTCTCATTAAAACAAAATTTTGAATTTTTCTCAATAAAACAAATTTTGAGATATCTTAGTAAATCAATTTTTAAGATACCAATTGTAAATAACATTACAAATTTTGAACTTTAAACCAAAAATAGAAACATATTGTTGAAGATTATTGCTCATATTTGATATCAATAAAAATACCAATTTTAAAAATAATGCATAAGCTTATTAAAACATCAATTGAAATACCAATTGAAAATAAAGATTTGAATCAAGCTTAGCATAAACAAACTTTGTGCTTTAAACATGTAACTAATTTTAACTTAAGCACAAACAAATCATATATATGTATGAAAATGATAATACCAATAGAAATTGATATAAGTTGAAATTGAAGCATACATATATAGGAACCAAAATATGAGTATATACAAAAAAAATATCAATTGAGATATCAATATAAATCAAGTATATAACTCATAAACTACCACCCTTTATATGCACAAGATAAAAGATTTTCAATAAAGCTTGCAAGGCATACTTGCCCATCCGTCCACCCATAACGGCGTTGGTAGGGGTTTTTAAAAATAGGTGTTTGAAAAAAAATTTATTGTGAAAAATACTACCAATTGAAGAATAAATAACTAGTTAAAGATAATTTTTGAAAAATTAGTTAAAGATCCTTCAAAAACATGAAACTAAATATATATATCCATGAAGCAAGCTAAGAATACAAGAATTGACACTCAAAATCTATAAGGCTCAAAAATAGTCATGAAATAAAGTCATGAAAAATAAATAAAATGTGAGTGTACAAAAGTCATGTAATTAGCATTTTTCATGAAGATAATCAATGAAGCTCAAAACAAACATGAATATCATTTTATCAAACAAATCATGAAAATTCATTTTTCATATGAAGACGAAAATCATAAAAATTCATTTTTCATCTTAAAAACAAACTTCTAGGTATATGTATGTTTTTATCCAATCCTAACAATATGCATACATATCCCAAACATAAAAAGAGTCCATAATATAAATTGCATGAAGGCAAATGACTCATGGGGTTACATGTATATTTATTAGATTTGAATACAAAATACATATATATGAAGTAAAACATGAAAATCGGCAAAACAAGTGTAAATGAGAGAATCATCAAAACTAGGTTATACATGTGCATATAGTGAGTACAAATGAACAATGAAGTGCAAACATATATGAATCAATTTGTTGCTCATTACTTGTACATGTATATACATAAGTTTTGACAAATACTACATCTAACCATGTATTTACCACATGAAGCACAAAGCAAATGAACATGCTAAAAATATCATATATGAAACGGCATGTAAATAAATTTGGAGTTTTAGAGATAGTTACCAACACATGAACTATACTCCAAATCCTCAAAACACGGTGGTCATCCCACCAAACTTCCTTGATAGCGGTGCATCAAAAGTATGTCCATCATGTCCATGTGCAACCACCACCAAGGCACCAACTCTCTCACATTTTGTGAGAGCCCGCACCTACATCAAAAACACAAGGTGGGGATTTTGGTACCCATTTCTTTTGGGTCCTTGAGGGTTAGGATTGTAAGGAACCCAAACCTTTTTGTTAGCAAAATTCATAGCATTTATCTTATCATAACAAAATTTTGCTGAATGGCCTTTGCGGTCACAATGTGTACACTTGTACACTCTAGGATGCATATGTGTATGAGTGTGGTCATGGCGTGCAAAGTGTGCATATGCATGATGTGGGTGTTGTGCATGAACATGGGGAACTTGTTTCTTTTGAAACAAGGATTCCAATCTAGAATGATTAAAAGCACATTTGCTCAAAGTTGAGCTCAAACAATCAATTTTATTTTTCAAAAATTTAATCTCATTTTGATTAATAGCGGCATGTAAAGCATGGTGAGAATGAGAATCATTTTTCTTATTCTTTTTAGAAACATTAACTTTTTCTTTTTCAACAATTTTTCTTTTCAAAGAAATATTTTCATGCAAAGCAATTTCCTTTTGTTTTTCCACCAAAACAATTTTATCTTTTAAAGAAGTATTTCCTTTACACATATCATTCAATTTAGAAAGCAAGGAAATATTTTTATTTTTCAAACTTTCATTTTCTTTTTCAAAGCATGCAACTTTATTTTTAAAAGACTCATTTTCTTTTAAAACATTTTCAAATCTAGTTTGAAAAGAATCCTTCTCTTTTGACATGCAATCAATTTTATTTTTCATTTTCTTATTATCCTTTTTAAGCATATCATATTTTTCAAGTAGTTGTTGAGAAAATGAAGTAAGCTCATCATAAGACATGTCAACATCTTCATCTACCTCGGATTCAGTAGTTACCTCAAGGGGGTTATCCCCTTGGACCATGTAGCACACGTTGGAAGTGTCACTTCCAACATCCGAGTCGCTCCCCGCATAGTATTGTTCATTTTCGTCGAGGGAGAGTATGGTATTCCAAACTACAAAAGCCGAGTCAATGTTAGCAACCCTACATAAATAATCATTGTTTAGGGTACTCTTTAAAGCATGAATGGCTTTTGAGTTAGCCTCAATATACTTGCTATTGTTAACATATGAATCTTTAATTGTAGCAAGATAAACATGAATGCCTAGGCCTATGAGGTACAAAGACATCTTAACTTTTCAAGTTTGGATGTTAAGAATGTCAAAGGTGGGATGTGACATGAAATTCATGGTGTGTGTACAAATATTGTGATTAGCTATAAAATGAGGATCTTTAACTCTAGGTTGTAAGACCCAAATCAAGAGCACTTGGCTCTAATACCACTTGTAAACACCTAGAGGGGGTGAATAGGTGATGGCTAATCTAAAGGTCAATTAATACGGAATTAAAACTTATTAAATGCAAACTAAACTTCTTAAACTAAACACCACGTATAACACAAGAGTGTAGCCGAATTCCCCATGAAGGGCTCTGGACTAACTCCTCAAGATTCCTCTAAATAAGAGTTGAGGTGCCGCGTTGGCTCTCTTGGTTGAATACAAGTGTTAGCAAACAATCCCCAAGTATATAACAATTAAGCACACAATATATCAAGCATGTAAAGATAAAGAGAATTTTAGCATGCAAGATATAAAGACAAGTAAGAGATAGAGAGAGCAATCACAAACATGGGAGATTTGTTTCGAGGTTCGAGCACACTTGCTCTACGTCCCCGCCTTCAACACTATGAAGGATTTTCACTAAAATCGATCCCACCGGATTACTTGGTGCCGCAACACCTACAAGCTCTTTGGACTCTCTAGTCCCTCTCTTGTTCCCGCAAGAACACACCGCAAGCCCACTAGCTCGCCGAGGCCGCACCTCAAATAAAGAGTTCACACGCGAACTCGAAACAACGCGAACCCACAAGTCCGCCTCCTCAAATACAAAGAAGAAGTCTTTGGTGATCACAACACTTTGATCACCTAAAAACAATCTCACAATAACACTCTTATAGGATGGATATATCAATGGATAGCTCAAGTGTTTGTGTGAGAAAACTAGGATTGAAATGGTGGAGGAAAACTCAAGAAATCACTTTGAAAAACTCTTGATAAAACTTTCTTTTGATTTGGAAATAAAGCTCTAAAACTTGTGGATATAACTACTGAAATGTGTATGCAAAACTAGCCCAAAACTCTTCTCAAAATCTTGTCTATAACAGCCCCCAAGAGCCCCCTATTATAGGGCTAGAAAAACTAGCCGTTGGGAGCCAGAATGAACTGTCGGTCGACCGCCCGGTCGACCAGCCAACGGTCAGATTTCTGACCGTTGAGCCAGCGGTTAACCGGCCGGTCGACCGTGGCCAGGATACAAAGAGCTCAGCTCTCTGCCGGTCGACCGCCCGGTCGGCCGGGGCACTTTCCAGGGAGCAGCTACTCTTTGGCGGTCGACCGTGCTGTCGACCGGCCCATCCTGTGCACTTCTGTGCACGTCGGTCGATCGCCAGGGCCTGGCAGGCCATAATTAGGGATTTGAAACTAGGTTTTAAATTCTCAAATAAATCCCATAAATTCACGAAAAATTTACAAAAATAGGTTCAGTATTATACTTTGATAAACAAACATGTTTGAAAAAAATCAAGACATGTTACAAACAATTTGAACTATTTTTGTAACTTAGAAATTTTGGCTAAAAACAAAATCTGTATTTTTCCAAAATAGATTTTTCCAAAATAGATTTTTCCAAAACTTTCTCCAAATACAAAAACAAGATATTTTAAAGTTTTTTAAAGCTTAGAGTGTATGGATATGATCCACTATACATACATGATGAAATATCTATGTTTTTGACAATAATCACTAAGTATGATTTTGGTTAAAGACGTGTATACTTGAAACTCCAAAAATCAAACCGGTATTTTTTCAAATTGAAAACTCTTTTGTATTTTTTCAAAATAAAAATTCTTTTATGAAAACTCATCTAAATTAAGAGTGTGTGTGTATAGTATAGTTGAGAAATCTACCAACTATTCTATCCTTTACATTTTAATCTAAAACAAAATCTTAATAAAAACAAACCTAGACACAAGTCTTGATCTTGAAGGTCTTCACTTGAAGTCTTCTCATCTTCTTGACTTGGTCCAAACACGATCCAAAGAGCTAGACTCCTCTTGAGTACTTGATGTGGTCTTGATGCACAAGCTCTTGAATCAAACCGTGCTAGCTCCAAAACTTGACTTTAAATCCTTTATTGAAGCTACACGCCTACTAAGATCTTGATCATAAATCTGAGACTAAATAAACACAAGATCATTAGTACCATAACTACATGAGTTGATCATCATCAAAACTAGAGTGATAAGCCTTTGGGCCAACACTAATCAAGTTTACGTTTTTTAAGTGTGTTTCAGGGTTCAATAAGATCTAACAGGCTTCTTCCTCTAAAGGAAAGTTTTGATGGCTTAAGAGTACTCAAGTAACGGGATTGAAGCTCAAAGCACTTAACGTCGCTATCAAAGAAGCCCGCTTGAAGATTCTTGTAATCGATTAGAACCTTATAAGAATCTAGTTTGTTAAAGAATAGAATACGGATTTGATGCTCGAAGATATACACATACAAAAATGCACGTAATAATTAGTTTATTTTGTATTGGTGTTTTTGACATGTTTCGATTTGATACTTGTTCCACATTTTTCTTAAATATTTTTATTGTAGTATAGAACTTGTATCTCCTTACTATCCATGTCTTTACCCCTTTTCAAAATCCATACAAAATTATTTAAAATTTTCTTTATTTTCAAAACAAACCTTCGTGCTAATTTTGGCCTAGGTCGGTCGACCGAGCGGTCGACCGTGCCTATTATAGGCCAAAATGGTTGAACGCACAGCCGACCGAATCTCTGGCAGAGGGGGTGTGCATGTTGGTGCACGTTCCCAGTCGACCGACCTGTCAACCTTTCCCCTTTGTGGTCGACCAATGGGTCGACCGACTATAAACTTTTTGGCCTCGGTAAAACACGGTCGACCGACTGGTCAACCACCAGCCAACGGTCAAAATTTTTAAAATGGTCGGTCGACCGGGCAATCGACCACCAGCCAACGGTCAAATTTTTTAAAATGGCCGGTCGACCAGGCGATCGACCGCGAGACTGCCAGAATGACAACAACTTCCAGTTTTCAAATTCTGCATTTTTAACATGTTTTTAAAACTTGGAGATTTGAATTCCTAGGGTCAAAATATTCTCTTTTAGACCTGATAAACAATTCTAAAAGTGTTTTTCTAAAGCCTATATTAATGGTCATTAGGATTGAGTTTATACAACAAATTCTATTGAAAATCAAGTTTTTGCTTTCAAAGAGAAAATTTTTTCAAAGTTTTCTTTTGTGCTTTCAGTTTTAAAGTTTTAATTAAGGTTTCAGCTCTTATATTCTCTCTATTCTGATTTTCACTCTCAAATGCATCCTTGAACTTCAAATTTGCTTTTTATTTAATAGGGATTTGTAAGAGAGTGCTTGTGATCTCTTGATCACCAAGAGCTTGTAATCTCAATTGGTTTTGTGTTGCCTCTGGTGTAGAGGATTGAGTTGGGGAGTTGTTTACTCCAAGTGATTGTAGTTCCTTGTTGTAAGGCCCCTCTATAGAAGATCCAATAGTGGATAGTGAAATCCTTCATGTTGTGAAGGCGGAGACGTAGAGCAGTGGCTCAAACCTTGAAACAAATCTTTCTTGTTTGTGATTGCCTTATTGTCTCTATTTCATTTACTTGTTTATCATTCATTTAGTTTTTTGTTGATCGATACTCATCTCAGCAAGATAGCAATTGAGCACCTCAACTCTTATCTAGAGGAATCACGAGGAGAAGTTCAAAGCCCTTCACGGGGAATCTGACTTCAATCTTGTTTTGAGTAATCAATTTGCATCATATATTTTAAATTGTTTAGAATTTAAATTTGATTAGCTTTACACCTATCACCCCCCTCTAGGTGTAATTTCAATTGGTATCAGAGCTTTGATCGCTAGTGTTTGACTTAACCTCCTTAGAGAGATCCTATTTTCTAATCATTTTATTAACATCTTAATTCTCATCCACTATAGTAAAGATGGCTAAAGGTATTAAGACCCCTCTCAAGTTTGATGGCCTTAACTTTCCCATATGGAAGATTAAGAAGACCGTGTTTTTGCAATCCTTAGGAAGCCGGTTTGCAAAGGCGGTGACTAAACCCTTTAGTGTACCCGCTGGTGATGAGAACACTTGGTCCGACAATGCCACTAAGAAATTTGATGCCAATGTAAAGGCACACTATGCATTGCTTCAAGCCTTGAATGATGACGACATAGCTAGCATCATTTATTGCAAATCCGCCTATGAGATTTGGTTACACTCAGTGGTCACTCACGAGGGAACATCACAAGTCAAGAGGGATAAAATTGATCTCTTGCATTCCCAATATGAAAATTTCACTATGCATGAACATGATTCCATTGACGATATGGTTATAAAATTTACTAAAATCACTAATGGTCTTGTTGCTTTTAGGTGATGCCATTGACAATGATCAAAAAGTAAGGAAGGTCATTCGTGCACTTCCACCCTCATGGGAAATCAAGGCTACTACATTGAAGAAGCTAAACAATAAAGAAGAGATAGAGCTCATCGGTCTTATCGGCAACCTTAAGACCCATGAGATAGAGAGGAAGGCCAGAGAAGAAACAGCGCCGCAAAAGAAAAAGACAATTGCCATCAAGTCTACTCCCACCATCTCCGATGATGATGAAGAAGAAGATGATGATGAAGATCTTTTCCTTCTTGTGAAAAATGTAAAGAGGATGTACAACAACGCCAAGTTCAACAATAGAAGACGATGGCAAGGGAAGGAGGAAAATAAAATCATTTGTTTCAACTGTCAGAAATCCGGACATATCATTGTCGAATGTCCGGAAATCAAAAACAAGCCATCTACATCAAAGAAACCATATAAGAAGAAAGCTCTCAAAGCAACATAGGATTTAGAAAGTGATTCTGAAGAAGTGGACACTGTAAACGTGTGTTTCAGGCAAATGATAACACACCTAAGGTAACTTCTGAAACATCCCTTGATGATTATGAATTAACTATGGATGAATTAGGTGAGGCATTTGTAGAACTTTCAAATAATTATGATTTTCTAAAGACGAAATAGATAAAAATGAAAAAGAAAAATAAAATTCTTCAAAATAAAATTATCACTCTTTCTAAAGAAAATGATGATCTATCTTCCACTCTTTATCTATTCAAAAATATTTTGATACTTATAAGATTTCATGTAAAGCAAAGTTTTTCATGATTGATGAAAATGAAATTTCTATTTTAAAATTAAAATCAACACTTTGAAAAATGTTTTAAAGAAATGTAAGTTTGATAAGGCTAGATTAGAGGCCATATTTTCTAAGAAAAATTCTTCAAAGAAACAAACACATTATCACACTTTTAAATCACACATTAAGCATGCTCATGTTTCACATGCTCATCATACACATCATGCATTTATGTATGGTAGAGTTTATTCATGTACTTATTGTGGCTGAAAGGGTCACTTAGCTAAATTTTATTTTGATCATATAAATGCTTCTAATAATCATATTTGGGTTCGAAGTACTAACGTCATAGGACCCGAGAAAATATGGGTACCAAAATCAACAACTTCATTATTTGATGTAGGTACACACCAAGCCTCCAAGACGTAAGGAGCGGTGGTATCTTGATAACGGTTGCTCAAGGCACATGACTTGGGATATCAATAATTTTGTAACCCTATCAAGGTCTCATGATGGTGGCACCATCACCTTCGGAGATGACTCAAAAGGCAAGATTATCGGTATAGGTAACATTAAGTTGGTTCATCTCCATTGATTGAAAATGTTATTTATTTTAATTGATGGTCTTAAGCATAACCTTTTGAGTATTAGTCAACTTTGTGATCAAGGTTTTAAAGTTATTTTTGAAGATTCGTCTTGCAATGTTTTAGATGGTAAACCATTGATTGCATTCTATCCGGATTTCATGAAAATAATGTATATACTATTGATATGTTAAATTTAGATTGCAATGCTACATGTTTAAATGTTTTCAATGAGGATTCTTGGTTATGGCATAGAAAATTAGGTCATGTCTCTTTTGACCATCCATCTAGAATTAACTCTAAGGAATTGGTAAAGGGTATTCCTCACTTGAAGTTTAAAAAGAACCTCATTTATGATGCATGCCAACTTGGAAAACAAACCAAGTCCTCATTCAAACCAATCAAGGATATCATGACATCTAGATCATTAGAGTTAATCCACATGGATTTGTTTGGTCCTACTAAAACCAAGAGTTTAAATGAAAATTGTTTTGTTTTTGTTTTTGTTTTTGTTTTTGTTTGTTTTTGTTTTTGTTTTTGTTGATGATTTTTCTCGTTTTACATGGGTTTTCTCTTTGGAACATAAAATCAAGCTTTTTCGCATTTTAATGTTTTTAGAAAAAGGGTTGAAAAAGGAAAAGGTTTTTCGATTTTGCGCATAAGAAGTGATAGAGGTGGTGAATTCATTAACCATTTATTTATCACGTATTGTGAAGAAAATGGAATTAGGCATGAATTATCTTGTCCTAGAACTTTACAAAAAATGGAGTCGTTAAAAGGAAGAATCGTACTTTTCAAGAAATGGTTATGATAATGATTAGTAAATACAAGCTCCCTCAATATTTACGGGCCAAGGCCATAAACACTTCATGTTACATATCAAATAGAATTTATTTTTGAAAAAATACTTTCAAAACTTCTTTTAAAATTTTCTATTTAAAAAAGCCTAATGTTTCTTACTTTAGAGTTTTTGGATACAAATGTTTTGTTTTAAACACCAAGATAACTTAGGAAAGTTTGATGCAAAAACTTTTGAAGCTATTTTTGTTAGTTATTCTAACACTAGCAAGGCTTATAGAATTTTCAATAAATCTACTTTGACTATTGAAGAATCTATGCATGTTAAGTTTAAAGAATCTAGTGCTTTTGTTAAGAATATTGTAGAAATTGATTCTTTAGGTGAAGACATGGAGAAAATAACCTTGAAAGACTCACTCATCCAAGAAGACGAGCCAAAACTTGATGAGCAAGGTGAAGTTCAAGAGGTTGAAGTGGCACCAACACAACCACTTTCAAAAGATTAAAGATATGTTATAAGTCATCCCAAGAAACTCATCATAGTTGATGTATCAAAGGGAGTAACTACTCGCTCCAGACTCTATAATTTTTGTGACAATTTTGCTTTTATTTCTCATATAGAACCAAAGAACATACTCGAAGCCGAGGGCGACTCATATTGGTTGCTTGCAATGCAATTTGAGCTCAATCAATTTGAGCGCAACTAAGTTTGGCACATTATCCCTAAACCCCATGATAGATCAAACATTGGTACTAAATGAATTTTTAGGAACAAGTTGGATGAGTCAGGTAATATTGTTAGGAATAAAGCTAGGTTAGTGGCCCAAGGTTATACCAAATCGAAGGTATCAATTTTGAGAAAACCTTTGCACCCGTAGTACGACTTGAAGCCATACAGATTACACTTGTTTTTGTTTCTTTTAAAGATTTTAAACTTTTTCAAATGGATGTCAAAAACGCATTTTTAAATAGTTTTATTAAAGAGGAAGTATATATTGAACAACCCCTTGGGTTTGTTGATCCAACATATTCGGATTTTATTTTCAAATTAGACAAAGCTTTATATGGTTTAAAACAAGCTCCAAGAGCTTGGTATGAAAGACTTTCAACTTTTTTATTTCAAATTATTTTGTAAAAGGTAAGTAGATACCACTTTATTTACAAAGCAGGTAGATAGTGATATTCTAATTGTTCAAATTTATGTTGATGATATTATATTTGGATCTACTAATGAAAAACTTTGCAAAGATTTTGAATCATGCATGAAGAATGAGTTTGAGATATCTATGATGGGCGAGCTAAACTACTTCGTTGGACTCCAAATCAAGCAAAGGAGTGATAGGATTTTTATATATCACGCCAAATACACAAGGGAACTCATCAAGAAATTTGGGTTTGAAGGTGCAAAGTCAAACAAAACTCCCATGGCTACCACGACAAAACTTGAAAAGGATGTACAAGGTATAAATGTAGACATTAAACTTTATAGAAGCATGATTAGTAGTTTACTTTATTTAACAGCCAGTAGGCCGAATATTATGTTTAGTGTATGTCTATGTGGTAAATTTTAATCTTGTCCTAAAGAGTCCCACTTGATTGCGGTAAAACGCATTATTACATATCTTAAGGGCACAATTGAAATGGACTTGTGGTATCCGAAAACCGGACACTTTTCCATGAGGAATTTTTCGGATGCTGACTATACCAGTTGTAGAGTAGATAGGAAGAGTACAAGTGAAACTTGTCAATTTCTAAAAAATTGTCTTGTTTCATGATCTTCCAAGAAATAAAATTTTGTAACCCTCTTAACTGCCTAGGCGGAGTATATTGCAGCCAAGGCTTGTTGTGCACAAATCCTTTGGATGAAACATACTCTCCTTGACTATGATTTGCATTATGATCATATTAAAAATATTTTGTTATAATACTAGTACTATTCATATGACTAAAAATGCAAATCAACATAATAAGATAAAGCACATAAAAATTCGATATCACTTTCTTAGATATCACTATGAGAAAGGAGATATTAAAATTGATTATGTTTCAACTGATTTTCAACTAGCAGATATTTTTACTAAGCCAGTTGATTTCAACAGATTTTCTTTCATTTGTGGTGGACTAAATGTTTATATTATAGATTCATGAGTTTTTCCTTATTGGTATCATGAATTTTTTTGTTTAAAATCTATATTTGTTTTGCTTACCTTTTTATGCATGCAAAAACGGAGAGAAGTATTTATTGAGTATTTATTGAGTATATTTATTAGCTTGATTCACACTCATATGCAATGCCTTTATTATATATCTTGTTCATATCTTGTACTTGATAAATAAGCATAACTTGAGAGGAAGCTTTTTTATGCTCTTTTCTTTCATTTCTTTTAAATAGCTCATATGTTTTATCATCATCAAAAAGGGGGAGATTGTTGACCTAAAGGTTACAATCACCAGTTTAGTATTTTGATGATAACAAATCATATGTAGTTACTTAGTACTAATCAAGTTCAAGTGTTTTAAGTGTGTTTCAGGGTTCAAGAAGATCTAACAGGTTTCTTCCTCTAAAAGAAGGTGTTGATGGCTCAATGGTACTCAAGTAACGGGATTGAAGCTCAAAGCACTTAACGTCGCTATCAGAGAAGCCCGCTTGAAGATTCTTATAGTTGATTAGAACCTTGTAAGAATCTAGTTTGTTAAAGAATAGAATACGGATTTGATGCTCAAAGATATACACACACAAAAATGCACATTTTCAAAAGATTAGTTTATTTTGTATTGGTGTTTTTGACATGTTTGTATTTGATACTTGTTCCACATTTTTCTTAAATATTTTTATTGTAGTATAGAACTTGTATCTCCTTGCTATAAATGTCTTTACCCTTTTCAAAGCTCATACAAAATAATTTAAAATTTTCTTTATTTTCAAAACAAACCTTGGTGCTGATTTTGGCCTAGGTCGGTCGACCGTGCCTATTACAGGCCAGAACAATCACCGTACGGTCGATCGAACCTCTGGTAGAGGGGGGTGTGCATGTTTTCGGTCAACCGACTGGTCGACCGTTTCCCTTTGCGGACGACCGATGGGTCGACCGACTGTAACCTTTTTGGCCTCGGTTAAACACGGTCGACCGACCAGTCGATCGCCACCCAACGGTCAAATTTTTTAAAATGGCCGGTCGACTGGGCGGTCAACCGACAGAATGGCAGTAACGGCAAGAATGGCAGTAACGGCAAGTTTTCAAATTCTATATTTTTAACATGTTTTTAAAACGTGCCTAGGGTCAAAATATTTTCTTTCATATTTGGTTGCAAGGAAGTAGGCGGAAGTAAGAAAATGGGGAAGTATAATTGCTCACTTCCCTATCTATCCAAACACCGGAAAAGGAAAATAAGAAAACCCCTTTTCTTTTTCTATTTTCTCTTTTACATAACTATTTTCTCACTTTCAGAGTGCTACAGTTAATTTTGTGGTCATGTAAATCTCATTTGTAATAAGTTGTAGCACAAAATAGTTAATTTTTTTATCATGTAAATCTCACTTGCATTCTAATTACAGTCCATTTTTTATTTTTCTTAATTAATTTTTATTTTAATATTATTTTGCAGTCAACTTTGTGGTCAATTTTTTCACTTTCACTTTCACATTACCATCCAAACTCCGGAAAAGATATAGCATTTTCCAAACCACACTTCCCAATAACATCCAAACACCGGAAAACTTACTAACCAATTCCCAAGTTCCAAAGGGAACTATTATCACTTCCTCACTTCTCCACTTCCTCACTTCCGCCCTTAACCAAATAGGCCCTAATAAACAATTCTAAAAGTGATTTTCTAATGCCTATATAAAGGGTCATTAAGATTGAGTTTATACAACAAAAAATTCTATTGAAAATCAAGTTTTTGCTTTCAAAGAGAAAAAGTTTTCAATGTTTTCTTTTTTGCTTCCAATTTCAAATTTTTAATTGAGTTTTCAGCTCTTATATTCTCTCTATTCTAATTTCCACTCTCACATACATTCTTGAGCTTCAAATTTACTTTTTACTCTACAGGGATTTGTAAGAGAGTGTTTGTGATCTCTTGATCACCAAAAGCTTGTAATCTCAATTGGCTTTGTACTGCCTCTGGTGTAGAGTATTGAGTTGGGGAGTTGTCTACTCCAAGTGGTTGTAATTATTTGTTGTAAGGTCCCTTTGTAGAAAATCCAATAGTGGATAGTGAAATCCTTCACAGTGGTGAAGGCAGGAATGTAGAGCAATGGGTCGAACCTCGAAACAAATCTTTCTTGTTTGTGATTGCCTTATTGTCTCTATTTCATTTACTTGTTTATCATTCATTCATTTTTTTATCGATCAATACTCATCTCAATAAGATAGCAATTGAGCAACTTAACTCTTATCTAGAGGAATCACGAGGAGAAGTTCAGAGCCCTTCACGGGGAATCCGACTTCAATTCTTGTTTTGAGTAATCGGTTTGCATCATACATTTAAAATTGTTTAGCATTTGTTATTGATTAGCTTTACACCTATTCACCCCCTCTAGGTCTAATTTCACCCATGACATATATTGAATCATTCTCTTTGCCTTTGCATCTCCATCCTTCTTCTGCTTGCAGGCACTTTGAAAATATCCTTTCTCACTGCACTGCCAATATCCGACACCCATTGATTTGGATTTGTTTCTCTCAAATATACACTTGAATTTGTTGTTCTTTTTCTTTTCTCTATTCATCAACCTTCCTCTCCTTTTAACACTCAACGCACTTTCTGATGTCTCAGTCGCACCCGATGACTTCATGCGCGCCTCTTCCCTGAGAAGAACACACATTGCGTCATTAAACTTCAAATTTTATGTTCTACAGGAATTGCTCACCACCATCATGAGACCATCCTAGGTGTATGGTAGACTGGACAATAGAACCAATGCCCTAATCTCATCATCAAATTTGATCCCAACATATTCCAATTGACTCATCAGCATGTTGAATTCAATGAGATGCTCAGTGATGCTTCCGCTGTCTGCCATCTTCAGGTTGAACAACTTCTTTATCAAGAAAACCTTATTCGATACCGAGAGTTTCTCGTACATCTTCGATAGGGTCATCATCAAGTCTTAGATCATTTTCTCCTTGGAGACATTAAACGCAATTGTCGATGCCATGGATAATCAGATCGCCCTAGGGTTTTCTGATCTAGGACCTCCCACTCGCTGTCGGTCATCTCCTTTGGCTTTTGCGCCTTTCCAATGACAAGAAGATAGAAATCTTTCTGGTATAGATAGCCTTCGATTTGCATCTTCCAGAATCTGAAGTTCGCGCCATTGAACCTTTCGACTCTGATCTTTTCTTCTTCCGCAATCATGAACTGTAGCTCTGATACCAATTGTTAGGGGAACCGAATGGAAAAGGAGGAACACAAATCAAACACAACCAAAGACACAAGAATTTTATGTGAAAAATCCAAATCCAAAAAAATCACGGAGCCGCACTCAAATCCACTATATTATCAGAGAGATTATAGGGAAAGAAGAGAGAACCTCAAAGTGGCTCTAGATTTACAATGGCATACATATCTTTCTGCTCTATTTGCTAACCCTAATGACAACGCATCTCCTTTTAAAGAGCAAACTAAGGTTATAAGTTGTGAAATCACCAAACTATCTTTGACACATGTTCTCAAGTTTCACGTGCTACAAAGCTTCCAAACTGGACCGCTTCACCGCTATGCATCTCTGAGGTCCTGCTCTGCACTGCCGCTCTGAAGTGCTCCTCCAGGTATATGCTTCGGAGTGCTCCTCCGGAGTGATACCAAACTGCTACTCCAGAGCGAGACTCTGACCTTGTCCTCAACCTGAAACTTCGAACTCACCCAACCTCTTTACCGGAGTGCTTCGCACTCTCTTAGGGATTTGGAAGGGGGTCTTCTCCAAATAATTTAGTTCGGGGGCTCCGTCCCCGAGCCCTCAGGAGGGGGGCTCCCCACCCCTTCCAACTCCCACGGTCACCTGATCGCTGGTCGATCCGCGTAATGACTCTGCGTAGAGCGACAAATCATTAAAGCAATAATTAAGCTCCACAACTTAAAACCTAGAAACATCAGCTTTAACAAACATCCATCAACATGTCAGATGAACAAGGTAAAATTCCCACCAGTTTAGAGTTGCATAAAATTTACATACCATATATACATGGACAAAAAGTTTTGAAACCCATGTGCAGTTCAAGAGTAGAAATCTCATAAGCATTTTTAACCTTTCTTCTCACTTGTAACCAACCTGTGACTGCTGCTAACAATATAAGGTACAAGCATGTGGGTGTGTTGTTGCTGCAGCCAGAATTTGCCTTCATTGCTCTCTCAGCCACAGGCCAACCAAAAAGGAATCATGCCAATACTAGACAACAAGATTTGCATGGTTGTGCTCCCATCAACCTCTGCTTATGCTCCACTTCATGTCACCCCTCAATCATGGCTCAAGATGCCAGGAGGTTGGCACCAAGTAAATATCCTTTTACCTGCAATTCTTCCTCCTCTTAATTCTTTATATAATCCATATAACCTCTTCATCTTATAAATGGCCTATTGTTTGAGTTGAATCACAATAAATGCCTTTCAATGTCCAAAGAGAGAGCCCAAAAGGGCAACTTGCAATTTGCAAGCTTGCATGATAAACAAAAGAATGGTCCCTCTTCATGGGGGTGGTGTCCTCTGTGTGTGTATTTCTCTGTTGCATTGCCCCATAATTTCTATACACTGGTTTAGAAACATCAATTAAAGTGATGTGGAGAATCTATTGACATGGAACGACAAGAAGCAAACACCAAAGCATGACACAATACAATAAAAAGGAAATAGCCCATATCTGCGCAGAATCCTCGGCAAGTGGAAGGAAAGATCTAAGGATCTAAACTTCAGATTGCACAGATAGCCAATAGCAATTCACGGCCTCCTCCCAAGTTTGAAATTATGAGATGATGATACAAGACAATTGAGGGCAGTTTGATATCATATAGATTAATAGAAGACAGTTACAGCTTGTTTTAGAACTATTTTTGATTCCTTGTCTGGAAGCATAATTTATGTAGAAACAAATGTATGCTGGCATTGAAGTTGACTCTTTGAGTTCTTAATCTTCAAAAATCATAAAGAATTTGTGATGTGAAAGAGTGTGTGCGTGCGAATCAGAAATCAGTGATAGAATAAAATATCGCTACGTTTCACCAACCATACGATCTTGGGCTGAAAAATAATTAAAACAAAATAATGACACAGATGGATTTTAATAAAATGTCCCAGTTGCAACTGAAATACACCTAGAGGAGGGGTGAATAAGTGTACAAGCTAATCTAATGATGAATGACGCGGAATTAAAAACTATTGATGCAAGCTAAAGTTATTAAGCTAACATACAAAGTATAACACAAGCGTGTAGCCTAATTCCCGGTGAAAGGCTCTGAACTATCTCCTCAAGATTCCTCTAAATTAAGAGTTGAGGTGCCAAGATGGTTCTCTTGATTGAATACAAATGTGAGCAAACAATCCCAAGCATATATCAATTGAGCACAAGATATATCAAACATAAAAAGAGATAAACAATATAAGCATACAAGATAAATAAACACAAGTGAGAGAGAGAGAGAGAGAGAGATGAGCAATCGCAAACACGGGAGAATTATTTCGAGGTTCGAGCACCCTTACTCTACGTCCCCGCCTTCAACACTATGAAAGATTTCTACTAGAATTGATCCCGCAAGATCACTCGGTGCCGCAACACCTACAACGAGTTCACACTAGAACTCTTGGACTCACAAGTCCCTCTCTTGTTCCTGCAAGAACAATACACACAAGCACACTAGCTTGCCGAGGACGCACCTCTACACCGAGCTCCCACAAGAACTCGTCACAACACGAACCCGCAAGTTCACCTCCTTAAATATAAAGATGAATACTTGGTGATCTCTACACTTTGATCACCTAAAATACTCTCACAATAAAGATCCCTAAATGATTGATATAGCAATGAAAAGCTCAAATTTGTGTGAGAAAAATAAGATAGAGTTGTGAAAAACTCAAGAAATCTCTTTTGAAAACACTCTTGAAAACTGTCCTTTTGACATGGAATATTAGCCCTAAAACAAGAGGAAAAAAACTCTAAGAGAGATGGGAAAAACTGGCTTTGAAACCCTCTTGAAATCTTGTGTAAAACAACCCAAAACAGCCCCCTTTTATAGAGTTCAAAAATATAGCCGTTGGGGTCAAATCTGCGGTCAGATGACCTGTCGGTCAACCGGCCGGTCGACCGGCCAACGGTCATATTTTTGACCGTTGGGGCATTCCCGTCGATCGCGGTCATGACCTGTCGGTCGATCGATCGGTCGGTCCTAGTCATGACCTGTCGGTCGATCGGCCGGTCGACCGCGGCAAGATCCAGAGAGCAGAGCTCTCTGGCCGGTCGACCGCCCGGTCGACCGGAGCCAGATTCAAAGAGTGAACTCTCAGGATCGGTCGACCGCCCAGTCGAATCGCCCTCAAGCCAAAGGCCATGCACGTATCTGTGCACATCGGTCGACCACCTGGTCGACCGATTTCTAGCTCGGTCGACCGGTCGGTCAACCGTCAGAAGGCCAGGTCAGGAAATTTTGGGGATTAAACTTGGTCTTTTAAACTCTTATACAATCACATAAAATCTACAAAAATAAGTTATCGAAATACTTTGAAATACAAATATGTGTGATCAAAAATCAACATATGTTACAAACTTTTTGAACCATTTTTGTAATATAGAAATTTTGCCTTAAACAAAAATCCGTATTTTTCAAAATCAATCTTCAATTTGAAAAACGATTTTTTCAAAACTTCTTCAAATACAAAAACAAGATATTTTAAATACTTTTGAAGCTTAGTGTGTATGGATATGATCCAATACACATATAAGATAAAATATCTATGTTTTTGACAATAAGCTCTAAGATAAGTTTTGATGAATACAAAACTTAAAACACATGATATAGAAAAGTCAAATAAGTTTTTCTAAACATTTGAACTAACAATGTGCATGGATGAAACCCAAAACACATATAAACTATATAAACTTATTTTGATGAAATCTAATCATGAAACACAAAGATGTATACTATGAAGCTCAAAACCAAAATTGTATTTTCTAAAATCAAAACTATTCTTATGAAAATACTATATAAATTTTGTGTGTGTATAAGAGCTTGAGCAATCCACACTAATCTATTCTTTACATTTTATCTAAAAATAAAATTTAACACTTACAAACATGACTCAAGTCTTCACTAAAATCTTCTCTTAAAAATCTTCCTTCTTGACTTGGTCCAAACCTTGATCTAAAGAGTTAGACTCCTCTTGAGTACTTGATACGATCTTGATACGCTGCTCTTGAATCAACACGTGCTAGCTTCAAGTAACTTCGAATCTTTTGTTGAAGCTAAACATCGACTAAGATCTTAATCAAATATCGGAAACTAAATAAGTACAAGATTATTAGTAATATAACTACATGAGTTAATCATCATCAAAATAAGAGTGATGTGCCTTTGGGCCAACAGCAGTGATACCGCTTTTGTCTCGAATATGCTCATGCAAAATACTATGTTAAGATGACACGGTTATAAAGTCAACGCAAACAACAATAGGCGCAGGGTAGCGGAAACACACGATCTCATAATTTAGTGATAGCAGATTAAATCGATAAAATAATAAAGAGTAATTATCAACCCACAAATAAAAGACTATATTAAGAAAGGTTACCTACTGAGAATCATGGAGATCTCAGTGATAATGCACGTGCATTACATGTTTTCATATCATACGTGTCACATTTCTGCATTTATATTTAAATAAAACTCTGCAATTAATGTATTTTCATGTCTAGTGGCATGCAGGGTAATTAAGAGAGAAAAGAGAGAGATTGACAAATTTATCCAATTAAATCCAAAAGTTCAAAAGAAAGAGGATCGATTCAAATCTAGAGTTTCTAGAAGCCATCTTATCTGAAGATCGGGTATATCAGATGAGATAAATACTAATAAAAATTCAAGTAAGAACGAACTATTGATGTCCCAATTAGTTGAGTTGAAGATCAAAGAATATTTCGTCAAATCTAAATCATAAATTCAAAATTCAAGAAGATAAAAGGATAGAGGACAAGTGGACGGACACATGGCCCACAGACCTAGCCCAATGGCCAGGATCTGGCTGTGAAAACGCGGCAAAATCGTGTTTCCACGGCTGTTTGTTTGAATTAGGGGGAGCGTTTGCTCCCCCTATCTCCTTACGCTCTCCCCTATCCCCTTTTTCTCCTATAAATACTGTAACCTTGAAGGCAGAGGGGCACCACTCCACAGAGAGCTTTTGTTTAGGATTTTCTTTTCTTCTTCAATATAATTTTTATTTTCTTTATAGCTTAATTTAGAGAGAGTTACATGATTAAAAGAGAGGAAGAGTTCTTGTAAAGTGACACTATTGTAACCTTTCTTAAGAGACTTATATTGAAGGTGACAATCAATAGAAGTTTCTCACTTTTCTTCATTGTGCTTGATCTCGCCGAAGCCCTGCGTTCAATGTATTCTTTTCCACTATTTTTGCTTTACATTACTTTGCATCGAATCATGATACGTTTAATCTACAACAGAGTAAAGTTTTCTTCCTTTCTCTCTTTTCTATTTTTTTTCCTTAGCTTAATCTAACAATTTTCAAAACCAACACTTTCTCTTTCTTTTTCTTTAAACTTGTTTTTCTTTTCTTCTTTAACAACAAACCCAACTTCTTCTTTAGAATTCTTTTAACTTAGATCTGCCTTAACTATATTTATTTTCTTTTAAAACTAAGAAAAGAACTCTTAACTTGTTTTATTGAATTAAAAGAACTTATTTAATTGCTTCCATCGCAGTCCCTCCCTATGGATCACGACCCGTTAGCCCTAAACTATACGGTAGCATTGAGTACCTAGCACTATTCCTAAATTTTATATTTTTCTATGTGCTGTTACATGGATACTCGATAACGTTATTTCATGTACTAGTATCACTGTTATACGGATACTGTTATATCATCGTTACATGAACATTTAAGTACTCTGGACACTGCTATGTCATATAAACACTAGTTCCACTGAACACTATTATTTCATGTATTTGTATCACCGATTACATTGATACACTACACTCGTACCTTCTGGTACTTGTATCACCATTACACAGGTACTCTATACTATTATTACATGTACGCATTGCATGGATTCGTCTGTGTACATGCATCGATTGCTCCTGTATCTCTATTGCATGGCTTATTGCTCCTATTACTTGGATTACTGTTACTTGGCTCGATCAAAATTTTGGCGTCGTTGCTGGGGAGGGACGGTAAGTTTTCTTTCTTTTTGATTTACTTAATAAATTAATCCCTTTTCTTCTCTGTTTTGGTGTACATGGGCTAATTTCAGAAAACTAGGAGCTGTAGTAGACATATTGTTACTTTGTGCCTCTGTCTAAGAAGGCAGAGCATCAGAGCCCACAACTGTGGTGAACTACTAACTGTAGTTTCATGGAGGTTACTTGATTTTTAGAGATTAGTTCTCTGCAGTTATTAGTTTATCTATTTAACTCACTCTGTACATGTTTCTAACCTCAACAGTAATGTGGTTGCTTTGTAAATACTAAGAAACATTTAGACTCTTGCATCTTATGGCACGTGTCTAATTCATTTACTTTTACATTACTGTTGAAGAGTGCTGGAGCAAAGGTATGTGTGCATTGCATATAGTTTAAGAAATATATTTTGAGTGATTCATATTGCTTGAGTGTTACCTTTTGCTTTATACTTGTACACTGCACTAAAAATATTAAGGGCATATCCTTAAATAAGATAAGGTGGGAAAGCCATTACCCTTCCTTAGCCCTAAAATTATCTCCTCACTCATTAACCCAGCCTAACTTAAAATTGAGTAGACGTTAGCTCTAGGGACATCTCGGACTCAAATAGGGATTGACTTAAGGGGAAAGTTGTTAGAAGTTGACTCTTGCCAAATCGGTGTCAAAGGTTGGGGATTAATGGGCGACATCTCGAAGGCTGGTGCTTTGGCATAATTAGGCTCGTTGCTTAGGCACGGATACCTCCCACTGGTCTTGCCCTTACCTTACCAATTAACTTGTGGTCAGGCTCTGCAATATAGATCCTGTGGATAATCAACAGTTAGGAGTCGTCTAGGTCTAAAGGTCTACCCTAACTTATGCTAAATTTTTCTTCTTTTGTTTGTTTATTTGTTTGTTTTAATTTTTTGAAATCTCAATGATATGGATTACAATTATAATTTTTTCAATGCATATAGTGATCCATACTTCACCCCAACCTCTTTCAATTCGGATATTACCAATCTGACATTACATAACTTTAACCAACCAAGTATGCCAGATTGGTTTTATCCAAATCAATATATGCCCCAATCCCAGTATTATGAACAAGATTGAGATAATCATCACCACTCTTCACCGAGTTAGTAGAGATACAACTCCCCTGAGTTTTACTATCAACAACCTTACCAACAAACAAGTTCATATACTCTATACCAAGGCCAACTTATGGAAGAAAAATCTTCTTTAGAAAAAGTTTTGAAGCCTTTCTTGAGTCCATACGACAAGTACAAATCATAGCGGACTCAATTCTCCCAAACAATTCCCAAATCCAAGATCCTCACTCTAATTTTCAAGTCCAACCACAACAAGAACTGTTGACTTCGAAAAGAGTATAGAATTCATGATTCAAAGATTCCTTTACCCAGTCCATCGATACGATAGAAGCAAGACTTAGTCGATTGGAAAATGTGTATAGGAATGAGGAAACTCTCCCTACCCAATCCTTGTCTATTCCCGATACTTCTAACCATATTAATGAAAATAAAAAGTCATTGTATCTTAAAAACTATGACTAAGATTCAATTTCACCACAAAACTTTGAACTTGATCAATACCAAACCATTGACTAATTGGCAAGTTTTCATTTCAGTGAGACTGAACTTGAAGATGAATGTGACACTAACTCCTAATGTTGTGATTTAATTTTACTTTTTGAATTTATGCTGACTCCGGTATCCTTATCAGATATGGACCCAATTTTGAAGCCAACACTGAATTCTATCTCTATAGAGCTTGAACATGAACCACTTATTTTAGATAGTCACATTCCATTATCAGGAAATGAATGTGATTTCACTTCTTTGATTTGGAACAACTTAAGAACCAACTCTGACTTCCGAGCCTAAATTTAATTTGAGTTTTACTTTCAAGTTAGTATCGGTTCCCATTCCCTTCATTGTTGAGCCCAAATCATCCATTCTATTGTTGGACCAAGATTTAGATCAATATGACTCTGTGATGATATCTCAAGATTGGTCATATAACGGGAAAAAATTTCATACTAGGATCTTGCATGATCCAATTCATATTGGAGAGTATAAAAATGTTTATAGAAAAGAGGTCATCAAAGGTGGGCTCCATGAAAATTCACAATATGTAGATTGGGTAGAAACGCTTGGCCCAATGAGACCACCACCAGAACCACCACCTTGAGGTAAAAATTTTCCTTCCCTTTCTCCTTTTTCATGTATTATTGCATTTCATACATTGAGGACAATGCATAAGTTAGGTGTGAGGAAGGGTTTACTAATATACTAACTTTTCTAATATATAAAAAAATCCTTGAAATTTTTAAAACTTTTTGAAAATGAAAATAATACTTTGACTTATTATATAAAAAATTAAGCTAATTTTAAGGAATAAGAGGATCATAATAAGGATTTCCTATACTTGCTCAAAATAAAATTATTTATTTGATTTTGAGGTTAGGAAGAAAGATTGAAAAAGTAATTTAATCTTGATTTTTACCTTAATGAAACATATATACTTTATACACTTACACACTTAGGGTTCTAAAACAAAGATTCTTATGCCTTATATATAAAAATAAAAATATATAAAAAATCTTCTGATTAAGCTGGGTATTTGTGCCTCATAAAGCATAAGTATTCGCGCCTAAAAGTGGTTCATATAAATAAAAATCCCTTGTCTTATGGCCTTGTTTACTCGAGTCCAAAGTCCTTGGGGTGTTTTCTAACTCGGTGCCTTAAAATCGTCTGGTTTGGGAGTCACCGACTAAGGCTCGCTACGTGGGCAAATTAGAAAGCCTAATAGAGCTAAGAGATATTACCGCCATGAATGTAAAAAAAAAATAAGGTATAAGAGTTAGAGTTGAAGAATCCCGAGTCAAATTTTCACGGTCACAAGGTGCATAAGACTTAGGATAAAATAATAGACTAGATGAGAAATACAATTTTAATTTTTACCTTCATTGAAAACAAGTTTTGAATAGAGACTAAGTTTGAAAATGACTAAGTTTTGATAATCCTGTGACTTATAGATTGCTTGAATTTTTACATTAATACATCAATATTTTTTCCTTCAAAATGTGTTTTTGAAAATACTAACACTTTGTTTTTCTTTCATTATGGATTTTGTGGGTGCTGTAACGGCCAAATTTTTATCTATTTAATTACTATTTCCTAAGTATATTGAGCGTCAGTTAGATAGGAAAATATTTTTTTATATATGATTTCTCTTTCTTAATTAAATACCAATAGAAATAAAAATAATCATGGAATTAGTATTTATATTTTTGTTGTCATCTTGGGATTTATGGCACAAATGGGAATTCATAGAATAAATATATTGGTATTTAATGACAACATGTATATGATGCTAGGGTGTATAGGAGTATACCCTAAATAATTTCATTTAGGTATAAGTAATGGTATTTCCAATAAGAAGTATACTTAGAAAAATACTAAGTATTGTAAATAAGATTTTTTTTATTAATTTCTAGTTAGTGGGAGAGTTAGGTGTGCATGTGGGGTGAAGTGTAAGGCTAGGATCAATTTGATCCTAGCCTTGGCCAAGTGGCAAGCTTAGTGGGGAGTGAGCATTGCAATTATTTGGGTTATTAAGGACTTTTGTGCAAAATGGACAACCCAATTACCTCAGAACTGAGAAGAGTTCTCTTCTCTATAAAACAGAAAATTTTCCCACACCTGAAACCTAAAAGCCCTCCTCCCTCACAACTCCCTCTTCCTCTTTCAGTTGAACCTCGGCCGGAATCAAGGGCTATCCTCTCAGCCTCGCGCCACCTCGCGGCCACGCCCAGCCGTGCGCGACTGCGCACCGCCTCGCGCGACTGCGCAGCCGCGGAAACCCGCGGAAAGCCGCGCAATCGCGGCAAAACCAGGCCGTGGGTCGGCCTGGTTTCGTCGGAGGAACCTCCTGTTGGCCAGAAGTCGAGGAGAAGAGCCTGAACTTGGGTGGTGGAAGGGGATAGCTCGAAACCCTAAATTTAGATTGTCATAAAAACTCCCAATTTTCAGAAATCGAAATTGGATAAAGGTAAATTCATGCTCCACTACTTCCTTCCTTTTGTGAGGTAATTTACAACTAATAGATTCATTGTCTTTTGCTAGGAATTGAGTAAGGGGATTGATCTAAGATTCCAAGTGAGGAACCCATCTATAATTGTGAGTAAATTTCCATACTCACTTTACACTTTTAATTTATGAATCATATATTTGGAAATTGATGTATGTGATAAAAAAAAAAAAAAAGAACTTGAAGAAAGTGTAATAGAATGGTGTAGAGTAGTATGCAAATTAAATCTACATGGAATTGGTACTAAATTACTCTATTTTCATTAGAAGGTAGTTGCATGTTATGTATGTGTGATGCGTAAGTAAAGGTAGTATTGATGGGTGTTTACTAAAGTGTAAATATGCCTTAATAGCTATGTGCATGTTATGTATGATGAGGCATAGGTAAAGTAAGTGGTGATGGGTATTTGCTAGAGTGTAAATATGCCTTAGTAACTATGTTGCATGTTACGTATGTGTGATACCATAGTCACTAATCATGATACCTAAGCACTTTCGCATGAATCACAATTTTACAAATCACTATGGTTATACTTGTATAATAGCGTGATTTGAGTATGTGAGTGGTACGTGAGCACGTCGATCATGTAATCTTACCAATACATACTAATTTGGTAACTTATGCAAAAGTACACTTTTGATATGCTATATGTGTTAGTGTATGATATATTGAATTTTTTTCTATGATTGTTATCTAAGGAGGAAGGGGCCGGGCGGGAGCCGGTAGGAGGGGGGAAGGCGGTGAGAAATGTTTGTTCATTCATATT
Source organism: Agave tequilana (assembly GCA_038442645.1). NCBI lineage: Eukaryota > Viridiplantae > Streptophyta > Magnoliopsida > Asparagales > Asparagaceae > Agave > Agave tequilana. The sequence continues at coordinate 130,326 of JAVJIF010007850.1, forward strand.
ATTTATATAAGGAGGAAGGGGCCGGGCGGGAGCCGGTAGGTGGAGAAGACGGGGATTATGGGAGATCACGTTTATACACATGAGTATGTATGCTTATGCTATGTTTATATGTCTTGTTACATTTCCTGGAGGAAGGGGCCGGGCGGGAGCCGGTAGTCGGTAGAAGACGGGGTAAATTAGCACCCTATGATTAGGGTGATATGTGGATGTGTCCTAGTAAGTAATTGAAGCATTGTATTGTCGGTAATTAATGAGAAAATGAAAATGATTAGTACAGGCTAGGGCAAGGTAAGAATTTGTGCATAAGTCTATGGAAAACTGTTAGTAATCATAAAGGAGTCTAGCAATCATAACATGTAATTGTTAAATCGGATAAGGAAGTACCTACATTCTTGTAACATTTAATATTCACGATATTATTTGTATAGTGGTTATGATATTTACTCGCTGAGCTGTCGAGCTCATTCCCTTCATTTTGTTTCCCTTTTCAGGTCCAGATAAAGGTAAAGGCCTAATGTAACTTGGAGTAATTATGAGCATGATGACATATCTTACCAACTATGATTTTTTTTGTTCACTATGTGCACTTATGTATGTTTTGATTCAGATATTCCTAGCTAAAAGTGCTTTGATGCTATTATTCCATGTAACCCCCCATCTTGTATTATTCGTAAGTGGAACTTGTGGTGCTTGGAACGTTGTAAGTTTATGTATGGTGAATCATGTTGTGGTTTCATGTTATGTTGGATGCTTTTATAGCTATGTATGGAAAGCATATGATATAGAGTATGTTGTGGGAAGTCTTTATGGTTGTGATATGGTGTTATTGGAGATCCTTATAACTTGTGATATATAGGCCGTGTGGCCGAAATTCTTTTTGGATATAAGTAGGCCTTGGAGCCGAAATTGTTATTCTTGTATGAGGAAAAAGGTGAAATAATAGAGGAAATGCTGCCGAAAATTTTAATAACTATTCGATATGAAGAAGGTAATCTGGGAATAAAGATATGTTATGGACTAATCTTGCTTATGAGAAGTAGGGACCGTTACAATTGGTATCAGAGCATGGTTTAGGCAAGGTTAGCCTAGATAGATGTAGTATGTAAGACTGACTATGAAGTCATGTATATGTGTACTAGAGTAAATTAGAGGTGGGGTATGAGGATGATGGTATAGTTTTAGAGTATTTGGCCCTGAATTGTAGGATATTTAACTGTTCTCCACATTTGAATGTGGGTACCCGCATACCTTAGTTCAAATGGATCTTACAAGGGGTGCGGGCCCTTCTGTAAGAAATTCCAGTATTGTGGGACATCGGAAAGGGAGAACAATCAAAATATCACATAAGTCGGGGTCAAAACCTATTAGTAGGACAATTGTGCATAAGAAAGAATTATGAAAGAGCGGCATGGTTATATAAGTGACGATTTTCTATCATGTCTTGGTTCTATATTCATGCAAACTATTGTTTTGGGGAGAATTGGAAGGCACATCGGCTAATATAAATGTCATACTTCTACAGATGGGAGATTCTGAGATGTCTGGATCATCGTCTGACGGTCCGAAATCGGAAAGTTTAAGTTGGATCGCGGACCCAATGGACTGGGATTTTGAATCAGACGAAACCGATCCAAATGTCATCCTTAAAGGTTCCCCAGCCAATTTAGAGGCAGAAGCCCGCATGGGGCAAGATGAGGCAGATGACAGTAATGAGGCAGAAAGTGCCATTAGAGACGTACCAGTAACTGAGGACTTGGGAGTCCTACCTGATGAGGAGATGAACCCTGACGGAAGGATTTTCGTTGGGGGTATTTGGTGGAATTCTTGCTGGGTGGAAGATATGGACCTGTACGATGATAACGAGAATTGGGGATGTGATTTTGATACTGTACTGGAGGAAGTAGAAGAAGAACCAGAAGAAGAAGAACCAATGGAAGAAGAACCAGTAGAAGAAGAACCAGTAGAAGAAGAACCAGAAGAAGAGGATCCAGAAGAGGAACCCATGAGGGAAGATCGGGCGGAGAGCTCCTTGGAATCTAACATCACCCCTTGAAGGGAGTTTAGTGGGGTGGCAAAATTTTTTTTTTTGTTTTTGCCGTTTTTGTTTTTGAAGAAAAGGAATGTCGATTCCCATAAGTATATATATATATTTTTTTTGTAAAGATAGTGGTCGTCAGTAGCTACATGTATGAACTTGTATCCCTTTTTGACTGCATTGGCATGTTTTGAATGAATGCAGCCATACTATGTATATGTTGCTATGAGAACGCTTTATGCATAAATGAAATCAGTGTTTTGTTTGTGAACTATTCTACTTATTATCATTGTGTTACCATTGATTATGTGCAACTATTCTTCTAGGTATTAGATGGATTTGAATTTTCCTCCATCCGATGCCAACTCGGAGGGCAACGCCCCTTTGCACAGCGCAATTGGGAGCGTCCATCCCCCGGCAAGTCAAGAAATTTTGAGTGGGCAATCTAATGCTAATCGGGGAGTGCCGGACAGAATCCCAGATTGGCTGTTGCAGTTGGCAAGTGTAAACAACCCCCGTAGAGCTCTTGAACAATTTCAAAAGCTCAACCCACCAGCCTTCAGAGGAGGAGTTGACCCTATTCAAGCTGAAGAATGGCTCCGACAAATTGAAAAGATACTGGATGTAATGGAATGTACTGAAACCCAGCGAGTATCTTTCGCTTCTTTCATGTTCCAAGGAGAGGCCGAGCGCTGGTGGGAGATGGTAAAGGGAGGAGCTAAGAACTTGGGAAGGGAGATCTCTTGGAACTTCTTAGTAGCAAAGTTCAATGAAAAGTACATCCCTGGAGTAGTGAAGGACCGACTTGCGATGGAGTTCCAAGAGCTGAAGCAGGAGCAATGGACAGTGAGTCAATATGAAACTAAATTCACTCAGCTGTCCAGGTATGCTGAGAAATTGGTGTCCGAGGAAGAAGATAGGACGAAGAGGTTCGTTAGGGGCTTGAGGCCAGAAATCAGGAGCAAGCTGATCCCTTTCCAACTGCAAGTTTATAGTCAAGCTGTGGAGAAAGCAATGGAAGTCGAAAGAGACATGCAGGAGAATCAGGAGACAAGGGTCAGGGAGCTGCCCTACATGAAGCGCCCCCGGTACAATAATGCTCCGAGCTTTGGAACCCAGTCCTTGAGGTCCGACAGAGGTACTGGATCTTCCTTTATGCCGGCCCAAGGAAACAGAGGGAACTCAGGGCCCAAGAAGAGGGGATTTTCCCACGCAGACTCCAACTTTGCAGGAAGTCAATGGTGTCCCAGATGCCATAGAAATCACACCGGCAGTTGCTCTGTTGGTAAGCAATGTTTTGCTTGTGGTAAAATGGGTCATATGAGGAGAGAATGCCCAACCCTGCATGGATATCCAGGAGCGAGTAGGGGAACAGGGAGACCAGCCATGGGTGTTGCCCCAACAGCAGGAGGACAAGCTACCGCCTTTCGACAACCTGTCAACAGGACTCGCTCAGCCACGACACAAGCATCTGTACAGCAACCAAGAGTTCAAGGAAGGATGAATGCAATCACTCAGCAGGAGGCTCGAGCATCCAATGCCGTGGTGGAAGGTACCGTCTGTGTATCCGATAATGTTGCTCGAGTATTATTTGATCTCGGTGCTACACACTCTTTTATTTCTTCATCTTTTGCTGCAACTATTAACATGGAATCTGAACCTTTGAGCTATCAGCTAGTGGTATCAACCCCTGTAGGTGCTAGAGTGACCACTAGCGAGTATTATAAGGGATGTAAAATCATCATAGGTGAGATGAAGACACAGGCAGACCTGATTAAGCTAGGAGAAATGGAGTTTGACATCATCCTAGGAATGGATTGGTTGTCAACATATCGTGTTCATGTAGACTGTTATCAGAAGAAGATAATTTTTAAGTTAGAGGGAACTCCCGAAAGAGTTTATGAAGGGATGAAGAATAAAATCAGCACTCCAGTCATTTCTGCTTTAAAGGCCACTAAATTATTGAGGCAAGGGTGTCAAGGGTTTTTGGCAACCCTTATTAGTGAAGAAGATATGAAGATTAAGATTGAAAACATAGAAGTTGCAAGAGACTATCCTGATGTCTTTCTGGAGGATCTACCCGGCTTACCCCCAGATAGAGAAGTAGAATTTTCCATTAATCTTCTACCTGGGACAAGCCCCATATCCAGGGCACCTTATAGAATGGCACCTGCAGAAATGAATGAATTGAAGGACCAGTTGCAAGAGTTGCTAAGCCTCGGTTTTATTCGGCCGAGTGTATCACCTTGGGGTGCTCCGGTATTATTTGTTAAGAAGAAGGATGGGAGCATGAGGCTGTGTATAGATTATCGAGAGCTGAACAAGGTCACTATCAAGAATCGATATCCATTGCCGAGGATTGATGACCTATTTGATCAACTTCAGGGTGCCAGTATATTTTCCAAGATAGATCTAAGATCAGGATACCATCAATTAAAGATCAAGCCGGAAGATGTTTCTAAGACTGCTTTTCGAACCAGATATGGCCATTATGAATTTTTAGTAATGCCATTTGGTTTGACTAATGCTCCAGCAGCATTCATGGATCTGATGAATAGAGTTTTCCAGCCATACCTAGATCAATTTGTAGTGGTGTTCATTGATGACATACTGATCTATTCAAAGAGCAAAGAGGATCATGAAAGACACTTGAGGATAGTATTACAGTTATTGAGAGAAAAGCAACTCTATGCAAAGCTTAAGAAGTATGAGTTCTGGCTGAATGAAGTTGGGTTCTTGGGTCACATCATAAATGAAGAAGGAATATCAGTGGACCCCACAAAGATCGAGGCGATAAAGGGATGGCCTCAACCTACCAATGTCACTGAGGTGCGAAGCTTCCTAGGATTGGCTGGGTATTACCGGAGGTTTGTAGAAGGATTTTCTAAGATAGCTGCACCCTTATCCCAGTTAACTAAGAAAGGCCTCAAATTCCATTGGGGAGATGATCAGCAGAAAAGCTTTCAAGAACTAAAAGATAAGTTAACATCGGCTCCAATCTTAGCCATGCCCATTGGAAACGAAGGTTATGTTGTTTTCAGTGATGCATCAAAGTCAGGCCTGGGGTGTGTATTGATGCAAAATGGGAGAGTAATTGCATATGCCTCTAGACAACTAAGGAACCATGAGAAAAATTACCCTACCCATGATCTTGAGTTAGCTGCAGTCATTTTTGCCTTAAAAATATGGCGGCACTACCTTTATGGAGTATCATGTGATATTTACACAGACCACAAAAGCCTGAAATATATTTTCACCCAAAAGGAATTGAATATGCGCCAAAGAAGATGGTTGGAGTTGATGAAGGACTATGACTTGGACATTCATTATCACCCTGGAAAGGCCAACGTGGTGGCCGATGCTCTAAGCCGGAAGTCTGGGGGATCCTTGGCAGTATTGTTAACACAGCAATCGGAGTTGATAAAGGAGATGGAAAGAATGCAACTTGAAATTCACATAAGAGGGCCCCGGGATGGAGTGAGCCAGATAAATCAAATTAGTATTGGTTTCGATCTCTATGATGAGATCAAGGAAGCTCAAAGGAAAGATGATCAGACAGCTAAAAATCTTGAGAAAGTGCAAAGAGGTGAAACCCAAGAATTGATAATTTCCAGGGATTTACTGAGGAAGGGAAGCCGAATAGTTATACCGCCAGATTTTAAACTCAAGGAGCGAATTTTAACTGAAGCCCATTGCACTCCTTACACCGCACATCCTGGAACAACCAAGATGTATCAGGATTTGCAGGCAAACTTTTGGTGGGAAGGAATGAAGAAGGACATAGCAAATTTTGTACAGAGATGTTTGATATGCCAACAAGTTAAGGCTGAACAAAAGAAGCCTCCTGGACTCCTCATGCCCTTACAAATCCCTGAATGGAAGTGGAGCAATATTACTATGGATTTTGTGACAGGACTTCCTAGATCCCCTCAAGGATGTGATGCCATCTGGGTGATAGTCGATCGACTTACAAAGTCCGCTCATTTTCTGCCCATACGAATAAACTATTCGATGGATAGATTAGCCCAGATTTACCTCCGAGAGATAATCAGGATTCATGGAGTCCCCGAGACGATTGTGTCAGATCGCGACCCTCGGTTTCAGTCAAGGCTATGGATCAGTCTATCCCAAGCTCTGGGCACCAAGCTACACCCAAGTACAGCTGCTCATCCGCAAACCGACGGACAATCAGAAAGAACTATACAAATATTGGAAGATATGCTGAAAGCATGCGTGTTGGATTTCGGGGGTAATTGGGAAAAGTATCTACCATTAGCAGAATTTGCATACAACAATAGTTATCAATCTACTATTGGAATGCCCCCATTTGAAGCCTTGTACGGCAGGAAGTGTAGATCTCCGATTTGCTGGGAAGAGATTGGAGACCGAACATTATTCGGAGCCGATATAGTGGTAGATACAACAGAGAAGATCCGGATGATAAGGAAGAGAATGAAGGCGGCCCAGAGTAGACAGAAGACATATGCGGATCGGCGCCGAAGACCTTTGGAATTTGCAGAAGGCGACAAAGTTTTTCTGAAGATATCGCCAATGAAAGGAGTGATACGGGTTGGTAAACGGAATAAGTTAGACCCCCGTTTTATCGGTCCTTTCGAGATATTGGAAAGAATAGGACCTCTGGCTTACCGGTTAGCATTACCACCAGAAATGGAGAAGATGCATAATGTGTTTCACGTGTCACAACTAAGAAAATACATATCAGACCCCAGTCATGTTCTTAGTTACTCACCACTGCAACTCCAAGAAGATTTGTCATATGCGGTGGAGCCAGTGCAAATCTTGGATCGTAAGGAGAAGGTTTTGCGGAACAAAGCTATTCCGTTAGTGAAAGTATTATGGAGAAGCCAGGAAATTGAAGAGACTACTTGGGAGCCAGAAGTGGATATGCGATTTAACTACCCGCAACTTTTCCAAGGTACGTCGAGCTTCAGGGGCCGAAGCTTCCCTAAGGGGGGTAGAAATGTAACGGCCAAATTTTTATCTATTTAATTACTATTTCCTAAGTATATTGAGCGTCAGTTAGATAGGAAAATATTTTTTTATATATGATTTCTCTTTCTTAATTAAATACCAATAGAAATAAAAATAATCATGGAATTAGTATTTATATTTTTGTTGTCATCTTGGGATTTATGGCACAAATGGGAATTCATAGAATAAATATATTGGTATTTAATGACAACATGTATATGATGCTAGGGTGTATAGGAGTATACCCTAAATAATTTCATTTAGGTATAAGTAATGGTATTTCCAATAAGAAGTATACTTAGAAAAATACTAAGTATTGTAAATAAGATTTTTTTTATTAATTTCTAGTTAGTGGGAGAGTTAGGTGTGCATGTGGGGTGAAGTGTAAGGCTAGGATCAATTTGATCCTAGCCTTGGCCAAGTGGCAAGCTTAGTGGGGAGTGAGCATTGCAATTATTTGGGTTATTAAGGACTTTTGTGCAAAATGGACAACCCAATTACCTCAGAACTGAGAAGAGTTCTCTTCTCTGTAAAACAGAAAATTTTCCCACACCTGAAACCTAAAAGCCCTCCTCCCTCACAACTCCCTCTTCCTCTTTCAGTTGAACCTCGGCCGGAATCAAGGGCTATCCTCTCAGCCTCGCGCCACCTCGCGGCCACGCCCAGCCGTGCGCGACTGCGCACCGCCTCGCGCGACCGCGCAGCCGCGCAATCGCGGCAAAACCAGGCCGTGGGTCGGCCTGGTTTCGTCGGAGGAACCTCCTGTTGGCCAGAAGTCGAGGAGAAGAGCCTGAACTTGGGTGGTGGAAGGGGATAGCTCGAAACCCTAAATTTAGATTGTCATAAAAACTCCCAATTTTCAGAAATCGAAATTGGATAAAGGTAAATTCATGCTCCACTACTTCCTTCCTTTTGTGAGGTAATTTACAACTAATAGATTCATTGTCTTTTGCTAGGAATTGAGTAAGGGGATTGATCTAAGATTCCAAGTGAGGAACCCATCTATAATTGTGAGTAAATTTCCATACTCACTTTACACTTTTAATTTATGAATCATATATTTGGAAATTGATGTATGTGATAAAAAAAAAAAAAAAGAACTTGAAGAAAGTGTAATAGAATGGTGTAGAGTAGTATGCAAATTAAATCTACATGGAATTGGTACTAAATTACTCTATTTTCATTAGAAGGTAGTTGCATGTTATGTATGTGTGATGCGTAAGTAAAGGTAGTATTGATGGGTGTTTACTAAAGTGTAAATATGCCTTAATAGCTATGTGCATGTTATGTATGATGAGGCATAGGTAAAGTAAGTGGTGATGGGTATTTGCTAGAGTGTAAATATGCCTTAGTAACTATGTTGCATGTTACGTATGTGTGATACCATAGTCACTAATCATGATACCTAAGCACTTTCGCATGAATCACAATTTTACAAATCACTATGGTTATACTTGTATAATAGCGTGATTTGAGTATGTGAGTGGTACGTGAGCACGTCGATCATGTAATCTTACCAATACATACTAATTTGGTAACTTATGCAAAAGTACACTTTTGATATGCTATATGTGTTAGTGTATGATATATTGAATTTTTTTCTATGATTGTTATCTAAGGAGGAAGGGGCCGGGCGGGAGCCGGTAGGAGGGGGGAAGGCGGTGAGAAATGTTTGTTCATTCATATTATTTATATAAGGAGGAAGGGGCCGGGCGGGAGCCGGTAGGTGGAGAAGACGGGGATTATGGGAGATCACGTTTATACACATGAGTATGTATGCTTATGCTATGTTTATATGTCTTGTTACATTTCCTGGAGGAAGGGGCCGGGCAGGAGCCGGTAGTCGGGAGAAGACGGGGTAAATTAGCACCCTATGATTAGGGTGATATGTGGATGTGTCCTAGTAAGTAATTGAAGCATTGTATTGTCGGTAATTAATGAGAAAATGAAAATGATTAGTACAGGCTAGGGCAAGGTAAGAATTTGTGCATAAGTCTATGGGAAACTGTTAGTAATCATAAAGGAGTCTAGCAATCATAACATGTAATTGTTAAATCGGATAAGGAAGTACCTACATTCTTGTAACATTTAATATTCACGATATTATTTGTATAGTGGTTATGATATTTACTCGCTGAGCTGTCGAGCTCATTCCCTTCATTTTGTTTCCCTTTTCAGGTCCAGATAAAGGTAAAGGCCTAATGTAGCTTAGAGTAATTATGAGCATGATGACATATCTTACCAACTATGATTTTTTTTGTTCACTATGTGCACTTATGTATGTTTTGATTCGGATATTCCTAGCTAAAAGTGCTTTGATGCTATTATTCCATGTAACCCCCCATCTTGTATTATTCGTAAGTGGAACTTGTGGTGCTTGGAACGTTGTAAGTTTATGTATGGTGAATCATGTTGTGGTTTCATGTTATGTTGGATGCTTTTATAGCTATGTATGGAAAGCATATGATATAGAGTATGTTGTGGGAAGTCTTTATGGTTGTGATATGGTGTTATTGGAGATCCTTATAACTTGAGATATATAGGCCGTGTGGCCGAAATTCTTTTGGATATAAGTAGGCCTTGGAGCCGAAATTGTTATTCTTGTATGAGGAAAAAGGTGAAATATTAGAGGAAATGCTGCCGAAAATTTTAATAACTATTCGATATGAAGAAGGTAATCTGGGAATAAAGATATGTTATGGACTAATCTTGCTTATGAGAAGTAGGGACCGTTACAGGTGCAATCCACTAAAAATCCTCACAAGACAAAACTCGTCCTCTAGAGATAACCAAGAGGTTTAACGGCTTGTTGCACGTGCCAAGTGCAACCGTGATTCCTACGAAAGTGAGTCAGGCTAGGTTAGCTCTACTTTTTGTTTTTATAACGCACCGATCCTGCGGATACGAAAACGTTATTGTGACGTGTATACGCAGGTCAAAAATAGCCTCACGTATATACGCTAAGCATCAGTACATGTAAGAATCAGAGTACGGAAGTATGTGGTGCATTATACATGCTAACATATGAGTACAATTACAAAGTTATCACCAGATGGATAAATATTAAAAGAATATTACATCACCGATAGGCGCAAATGCGAGAATACAAAGGGGTATACAAGTATGAACAATACAAATAGCGCAATACAAATAGCGCTCACGAATTTACAGAGGAAAAACTCGAAAGACGCGCAGGGGGGCCTAGAAGGATGGGGCTCTGGACGGTCTGCTGGGGATCCGCGCTTTAGCTGCATCTCTGGTCAGGAACTGGGGAATCTACGAGCTCCAAGCTCTGAGACATGTACATGAGGATCCAGAGGAGTCAGAACTCCCCGGCGAGTGCTGAGGCGAATGCCAGATGGCGTGCAAAGATAAGCACACGTGTATCGATAAAACCGAATCATAATCATGCATTGAAAACCGTGTCGTAAGCACAAGCATACAAAAGCAGGTAGATCTACAACAAGTGATATGAAGCAGGAACTACTCATGGTATGATAAGATAAAAGCAGGAGACTGATAGAATAGAACACAAGTGGTAAAGCAGGATGTAAGCAGTTATAATATAGTAACGATCATAAAACTGGAAATCCGAACTGAAACCTGATGCAAGCAAACATGGCAAAGCATACAAGGGATCCATAATTGGCATCTTTTATTATTATTATTATTACTCGTCTTACCCAGATGTCTAGATATGTGAACTAGCGTCCCAGCACACATATATCCACATCTGAGTAAAGCAATGTTGTTATTGGAAACTAACAGGGTATCAATGAACAATGTTTACAGTGGGTCTCGTACATGCCCAGGACCACGGTCCAGGGTGTTTCATTGCTGGTGTATGGAACCGGCCACTAGGCCTACAGGAGGGTCTTATAGGATGCCCTTTTCAAGATGGTACCAAGAGGGAGAGAGCCAGTGCTCCCCTCGATCGCCTGGAGGCCCACAGGTCAGACTGAAAGTTTTAGTTGCACAACATACCTAGTACCACTGTAAACACGAATATGTATTGATAGCCGTAAGTTTTCCCCGACCCGATATAAGTTGTCCCATTTTATGGTTTATTAGATAATTATCAGATTCTGAAAATGAGCAGGAACAAGCCAGGATATCAGGAATACAAGTTTATCAGGAGTACAGTTTGTACTAGAATATATCAAGCTGTAATCAAGATGTCAGGTCAGCATTCCCGTTATCGTGATAATTATAAAAGTCAAGTATGTCATGCCGGATGTCAAGTGATAGCATGATAGGGGTGATATTAGGCAGGTGACAAGTCATGTCATAACAAGGAGCAATTGTCAAGTGGTAGTATGTCGGGTGATAACACATCAGTTGTCAAGTGATACAGACAGGTATTAGATATTAGCATGCAGATGACAGGTATTAAGTAATAGCATGTCAAGTGTTAACATATCAAGTATGTACATGGCATGTGATAGAATAATAGTGGAGCACAATCAAGCGGAGCTGAGCGAGCTAGAGGTATAGACAGCAAACAGTGTTTAACACTAGAGCGCCTGGCGAGGTTACCGGGACGACTCGGCTTAAAGTGCGAGTAGAAAATCTGGCAGCATCTCGCCTAGACGAATCTAGTGATAAAGCGCTGAGCGCTAAGCGTGCCTACCAGGCGAAGCTGAAAGACTTGACGGTCTGAGCGCACTTCTCTTTCGAGGTAGTGGGCAAGAGCCCGGAGGCTAAAGTACGCTCGGGGTCTAAGCGCACTCTTGGTAGCTACCACGAAACCCATAAGGGTACAGGCCGAAACCATTGGGTAGCCATCCTGGGAGTGGGCAGAAACCCAGAGTCGGTACAAGAGTACCTACGATGTTAGCACCACGCAAGCATGTTATATCGTGATAATAGCTAATCTACTACAGAGTAGTGAAGCCTGAAGGCTGAGTAGAGAGCCCAAAAGCTGAAGCGCCCGGAGGCCAAGTATGAAGCCCGGAGACAAACGACCATGAAGGGTCGACCACGCATAGTATAAGGTACATCACAGGCATGATATATGTACAAGAAGTAAACTATCCTAATAAAATCAGTAGTCACAGACATATACATGTCCGGTCATTGGCACTCGGCCACATGCAAATACAGGGACACAGCCCAATACAAAATACATATAAATTTATAATAAATAACATGTCGACCCGACGAAGTTGGGAAAACCAAATGGAGGCGAGGACACTCGCCTAAATCTCTAGAAAGGCTGAAAACTCTGAAATCGCCAGAACTCGCACACGCGCCAAAATACAATAAATAAATATATTACATATAATTATTTTAGAGAGAGAAAGAGAAGAACAGAGAGAAGAGAGAGAAAGAGAGAGCTAGAGAGAAAACCTAGAGAGAGAGATTTTTAGAGAGAGAAAATCTAAAGAGAGAAAGGGGAGATCTAGAGAGAGAAAGATATTTCTAGAGAGAGAAAGAGAGATTTAGATAGAGAAAATTTAGAAAGAGAAAGAGGGAGTTAGAGAGAGACTGGAGAGAAGGAGATGAGAGAGAGGAGAGAGAGAATCTGGAGAGAGAGCGGTTGAGAGAGAGAGGACTGGAGTGAGAGAGAGATTCTGGGAGAGAGATGAGAGAAAGAGCAGTGGGGGGCAGACGGGCTGCTGCCCCCCTTTCTCAGCACCCGGCCTGGCCGCGCCACCGGAGGCGACACCGGCCGCCATAGCCGGAGCAGGCCTGGGGGGAGGGAGGGGGAGAGAGGGGGGGAAGGAGAAGGGGGTGGAGTTAGATGGTGGAGGTAGTGATTTTGGTGGTGGTTTTAGGTGGTGGTGGAGAAATTAAGGGAGATGGGAGGAGAAGGAGAAGTAGGATGTTGTGAAGGTGGAGTTGGAGTGGAGAAGATGGTGGTGGTGGTGGTTGATTTGAAGAAGAAGAAGGTGGAGATGGTGGTGGTTGATGTTGGTTTTGGAGATGGTGGAAAGGGAAAGAGATAGGGGAAGAGTTAACCGGAGTTGGGGGAGGCTCCTCACCGACGACGGAGGCCGGAGCGCCAGAGTTAGGCTCGGTTGGAGCGTCGGCCAAAGAAATGGAGAAGAAGAAGAAGAGAAGGGAGAAGAAAGATAAGGAAAAGGAAAAAGAAAAGGAAAAGGAAAAGGGAGAGAGAGATTGATGGGAAGGAGGGAGTGATGGGACCGGACCCATGTGGAGGAGGTGTGGGTTCGGCGGTAAAGTGATGGGGGAAAAGAAAGGAAAAGAAAGAAAGAAAGAAAGAAAGAAAGGAAAGATTCCAAAAATATAATATTATAATAAGGTCAGAAAATATCGACTGTTCCAGAAAAATCCTCAAAAATACCCAGAGGTAGAAAATATCATCCTGAGGAATAATACAAAATCGATTTTCAGAAATAAAATTCCATTTTCAAATTAAAAATCCTGAAGTCAACTGTCGATACCTGTCTACACCGGGTCGGCCGGATTTTGATAAATTCTGAAAAAATTCAGAAAATATATTAAAGAAGAAAATATGATTCTAAGAAGCAATGTGATGCAAAATTAAGAAATTCAATTCTGATTGTAAATTAAAAATTCTAGAATCAGCCAGCGATATTGGCCAATACTAAATCCGGTGGAATTTCGATAAATTCAGAAAATTCTCAGAAAAAGTATTTGATAGAAAATATGATTTTAAAAAATAATATAAAAAGCCATTTCTAGAAATTCAACTCCGATTGTAAATTAAAAATCTGAGAGTCGGTCAGCGGTACTGGTCGACACCGGTTTTGAAGATTTTCATTTAAATTCAGGAAATTTCCAGAAAATCTAGAATATTGGAAAATGATATTTAAAATTGAAATCGGTCAAATCTGAATACCAGAAAGACCAAATCGAGCAATATCCTAGGATCGGGTCCCGGTTCAGACTAGGGCTTACTCCGAGTCCACAAATCCGGATCCAAAGCAAAACGATCATATAAATAATTCATAATACAAAATAAATACAGGAAGTAAATCAAAAAATACGATCGAAAAATCTGAATACGCAACTAAGTACGTATTCCGGGAGCGGGGTGTTACATTCCATCAACCTTACAAAAATTGCGTCCTCGCAATTTCGATAAGGGGTAAAATGAACACAAAAGGGACAGAAACGAGGGTTACACCAATTAAGATATGAATCACTATAGGTAGGGCTCCCAAGTCGACTGAAAAATAATCGGAATATAGACATCTTCTGCACTTTCTGCTGTATAGATCTTCGAACGATGCCGAATAATAATGACTTGATAACACTGCTTTGCAATAGAATTCCAGCTGTATTGCATACTTGATAGCTCATCGAGAATAAGCCAGAATATCGAAGATAAAGAAAATCCCAATAATACTGAGCATAATAAAGAAGACCGATAATTAAGAATGCCAAAAATCAGGCATCGATCACTCTGAAGAATATAGCCAAGAATAGAGAATAACTGTAGAAATACCCGAATACCGTCTTCTGAATGATACCTGAGCGTGAATTAATTTTGAGAATACCCGAACTTCGTAGAGTTGGTCGAAAGGTCATATAATAGCTTCATTCAGAACCAGCCGCTACCTCTCTAGTCCTTCCATTTCTTAAGTTAGTATAAAGGCTACGAAAAATCAAAACAGTGGAAAGATGGAAGGGATTAGGATTCAAAGGAAGGATGATCAAGAAAGAATAGATAACTCTGTACTTGTAGTTGGATTGTATATTCAGGACTCATGCAATTCTAGTTGCAAATTTCTTTACCTTTAATTTGTCGTCTGGATGTACTGAGGATGTGAGAGCCTAGGCTCTGATACCATCCTGTAACGCCCCGATCCCGCGGGTACGGAAACGTTACTGCGACATATATACGCAGGTCGAAAATGCCCTCACATATATACTCTAAGCATCAGTACAGGTAAGAATCAGAGTACGGAAGCACGTGGTGCATTATACATTCTAACATATGAGTACAATTACAAAGTTATCACCAGATGTGACAAATATTACAAGAATATTACATCACCGATAGGCGCAAATGCGAAAATACAAAGGGGTATACAAGTATGAACAGTATAAAGAGCGCTCACTAGTGTACAGAGGGAAAACTAGAGAGACGCGCAGAGGGGCCTGGAAGGTGGGGCTCTGGACGGTCTGCTGGGGATCCGCGCTTAAGCTGCGTCTCTCTGATCAGTAACTGGGAGAATCTACAAGTTCCAAGCTTCGAACTTGGACATGAGGATCCAGAGGAGTCAGAACTCCCCCGGCGAGTGGTGAGGCGAATGTCAGATGGCGTGCAAGATAAGCACTCGTGTATCGATAAAACCGAATCATAATCATGCATTGAAAACTGTGTTTTGAACAAAAGCATACAGAAGCAGGTAGATATATAACAAGTGATATGAAGCAGGAACTACTCATGGTATGATAAGATAAGAGCAGGAGACTGATGGAATAGAATACAAGTGGTAAAGCAGGATGTAAGCAGGTATAATATAGTAACGATCATAAAACTGAAAATCCGAAGTGAAACCCGATGCAAGCAAACATGGCAAAGCATACAACGGATCCATAATAGGCATCTTTTATTATTATTATTACTCGTCTTACCCGATGTCTAGATATGTAAACTAGCGTCCCAGCACACATATATCCACATCTGAGTAAAGCAAGGTTATTATTAGAAACCAGCGGGGGTATCAACGAACAATGTTTACAGTGGGTCCCGTACATGTCCGGGACCACGGTCCAGGGTGTTCCTGTAAGTTCACCTAGAGGGGGGTGAATAGGTGATGGCTAATCTAATGGTCACTTAATGCCAAATAATGGGAATTTAAAACAATTATGACCTAATTAAAACTTCTTACACTAAACACCACGTATAACCAAAGAGTGTTGCCGAATTCCCCGTGAAGGGCTCAGGACAAACTCCTCTAGATTCCCCTTGAATGGGTTGAGGTGCCACGTTGGCTCTCTTGGTTGAATACAAGTGTTAGCAAACAAACCCAAGCAAGTATATCAATATGAGCACACAAGTATATCAAGCATATAAAGATTTACACTATAATTGAATGCAAGAAATAAGTAAGGGAGAGAGAGGGAAAAGGCAATCGCAAACACAAAGGGTTTGTTTCGAGGTTCGAGCACACTTGCTCTACATCCCCGCCTTCGACACACGAAGGATTTCCACTCTGCAAGATCCCAATGGATCTCTCCCCGGTGCCGCAACACCTACAAGCCCTCGGACTCCCTAGTCCCGTACACACGCAAGCCCCACAAGCTCACCGAGGCCGCACCTCAAACACGGAGTTCGCACCCGAACTCGAAACAACGCGGACACACACGTCCGCCTCCTCAAAGTACAAGAAATGATCCCTTGGTGATCTAAACACTTTGATCACCAATAAAAGCTCTCACTACAACACTCCTATAAGATGAATAGCAATGGATAGCTCAAGTGTTTGTGTGAGAAAAACTAGGATGAGAATGGTGGAGGAAAGCTCAAAGAATCTCTTTTAAACACTCTTGAATAAAATCTTCCCTTTAGATAGGAAATATTTGCTCTCAAATATGTGGAGAAAACCCTTTTAAAAGAATGGGAAAAACTGGCTCAAAGCTCTCCTAAAATCTTGTTCCAAAACAATGACCAAACCCCCAAATTTATAGGCTAGAAAAATATAGCCGTTGGGGTCTGTCAGGCCTGCCGGTCGACCCGCCGATCGACTGCCAACGGTCAAAAATCCGACCGTTGGAGCCACGGTCGACCACCCGGGTCGACCGAGCCACTGGAGAAGAGAGTAGAACTCTCTGTCGGTCGACCCGTACAGTCGGCCGAAATTTCCAGAGAGCTCTCTCTGGAGCGGTCGATCGTCCGGTCGACCGTCCTCTAGTGCACAAAGGCGTGCACGTCTGTGCACGTCGGTCGACCGATCCGGTCGACCGACTTCAGACCAAGTCGACTATACAGTCGACTTGCTGAAGCCTGGAAACTGTTTTTCTGGGATTAAAAACTAAGTCTTTTGGCTCAAATAAAATCCCATGAAATACTTAAAAATCTACAAAAATAGTTTAACCAATATACTTTGATATACAAACATGCTTGCACAAAATCAAGGCATGTTATAAAAGTTTGGACTATTTTTGTAAGTTAGAAATATTGGCTCAAAAGAAAACTTGTATTTTTCTAAAACTTGTTTTCCAAACTTCTTCATGATACAAAAACAAGATATTTTGAATTCATTAAAGCATAGTGTATATGGATATGATCCACTACACAATTAAGATGAAATATCTATGTTTTTGGCATTAAGCTCTAAATATGGTTTTGGATAAAAGATATGCATATAAGAAATTCCAAAAATCAAAAAGTATTTTTCCAAAATGAAAGTCTTTTCTAAATCTGAAAATTCTTTTATGAAAACAATTCTATCAAGAGTGTGTGTGTATATGTATTTGAGCAATCCACCACTATTCTATCCTTTACATTTTATCTAAAACAAAAACAAAATCTTATACCTAGACACAAGTCTTCATCTTCTTGAAGTCTTCACTTGAAGGTTTCTCATCTTCTTGACTTGGTCCAAGCTTGATCCAAAAGCTCCTTGGATCACACCGTGCTAGCTCCAAATCTTGACATTTTATCCTTTGTTGGGCTATGCACCTACTAAGATCTTGATAATAAATCTGTCACTAATTAAACACAAGATCATTAGTAAACATAACTTCATGAGTTGATCATCATCAAAACTAGGGTGATAGGCCTTTGGGCCAACAATCTCCCCCTTTTGATGATGACAAAACTCATGAAGTTATATATGCATGGATTAAAGTAAAGCTTCAAAGAAGCTCCCCCTTAACTCATGCATAACAAATAAATAATAGATATGGCAATGAGGGCACATAAATATGTATGCAATGTATGGAGATAAAACATGAAATCTTTTTTCTCCTAGTTGCAATACAAAACATATATGCATAACTAACAAAGAAAGACAAATACTTCTCCCCCTTAAGCAATGAAAACATGCATATAAACTCAAATACTTCCCCTTAAGCAATGAAAACATGCATATAAACTCAAATACTTCTCCCCCTTTTGTCACTCAGCAACAAAGGGTTCAAAGTAAAATTAAATCAAACTAATTTTTCTCCCCTTTTTGTCAAAAACAAAGAGATCAAGAAGGGGTAATACAAATCAATCAGTAAAGATTTATATGCGATATACATTCATGAAGAGGAAGACGCTAAGTTAGCTTCCCTACACATATACATTACATGAAAGAGGGATGACAAGCCCTAATTCACATAACGCATATTATGTAATGCATAAGAGGAGATGTGAAGCTCCCCCTACACACGTATATCATATAAAGAAGAGTTGTCAAGCTCCTCAATTTATAATATACTCAACATGAATCTATATGTAAGAGAGATGTTAAGCCCTCCTTACATATAGGAAATATAAATCAAAATTTTTGAATATTTCTTTATCAAAACAAAGTTTTGAACTTTTCT
The DNA here is from genome assembly GCA_038442645.1 of Agave tequilana. Taxonomy (NCBI): domain Eukaryota; kingdom Viridiplantae; phylum Streptophyta; class Magnoliopsida; order Asparagales; family Asparagaceae; genus Agave; species Agave tequilana. Next base: position 148,828 of record JAVJIF010007850.1, read on the forward strand.
CAAGAAACACATTTTGAGATATCAAATCAACATATTTTTTTATTTTGATATCAATTTTGAAAACATATTGCATAAGCTTTAAGAATTACCAATTGAAAGTTGAATTAAGCTTAGCATATACATTGTGTTTTAAGAACAATTGATTCACTCTCTTAAAGCACAAATAGATCACATGTATGAAAAGATAATACCAATAGAAATTGATATAATTTAAATTTGAAAGCATTCATACATACAATCAAAATATGAGTATATAAAAATCATATTGATACCAATTGAAAATATCCAATGATACCAATTGAAGAGTAAGCTTATCATATACTCTACCATATGAAGAATTTGCACTAGTTAAAATGAAAATGTTTTAAAACTAGTACGGAATCCTTCAAGCAAGGAATAAAGCAAAATGTCAATTAATCTCAATATTTCTTTAAATCATGAAGACATGAAAATCATCACACATTTTTTTCATTAAAAAATTTATATTTCAAGATATATGTATGTTTGACAACACAATAAGTATACATACATATCACTTAAACACAATTGAGTCCATATAAATAGATTTGCATTAAAGGCAAATGACTCAAGAGGTATACATGTATATCTTAAAGTTTGGCAAAATATACATATACATGAAATGAAAAACACTGATCATAAATCAAATCCAAAAAGTGGGAATACAAGTTTAAAAATGTATGCATCATCAAAACTAGACTATACTAGCACATCTAATAGGCACAAATAAGCAATCAAACCCAACCATATATAGATTTATTTGTGACCCATAAAATGTTCAAGTATAAATCCTAGTGTTGATAAAAACTAACATTTAAACTAATATTCAATACATGAAGCATCAAATCTTTTAGATCACAAAAGAATTTATCCATATAATTGAAATAAAGTAGGATCATGTGGATAATCTTATAAATTAATAGAAGAATAGATAACTAGTTTAAATTGATTTTGAATAACTAGTTAAAAATCCTTCAAATAACATCAAATCATATGTTTTTCATAAACATAACTAGACACACAAACATTTAAGCACTCATGGTCTATAAGGCTCAAAAATGATTTTAACAAAAGTGCGAGTGTTAAACGATCATGTAACTAGCATTTTTATGAAAATAGTCATTGAAGCTTAGAATAGACATGAAAATTATTTTTATCAAAACATAAAAATTCATTTTTCTTTCAAATAACTTCAAGGTATATGTATGGTATATCCAAAGCTAACAATATGCATACATATCCCAAATATAAAAGAGTCTATTAAATGTATTTGCATGAAAGTAAGAGACTCATGTGTATACATGTATATTTATTAGATTTGAATACAAAATATATATACATGAAGTAAAATATAAAAATAGGCAAAAATAAGTATAAATGAGAGAATCATCAAAACTAAGCTATACATGTGCATATAGTGAGTACAAATGAACAATGAAGTGCAAACGTATATGAATAAATTGTGGCTCACTACTTGTGCATGTATAAATCCAAGTTTGACAAATACTACATCTAAACAAGATTTTACCACATGAAGCTCAAAACACATAAAACATGAACATGCTCAAAATATTATGAATGAACAAGCATGAACATAAATAAAATGGGAGCTTAGAGATTGTTACCAACTCCAAAGCTCCAAACATGGTGGTTGTTGAAATACACCTAGAGGGGGGGTGAATAGGTGTAATTGCTAATCTAATGCTCTTTTTAAATTTTACTTAAGTGAGTGATGCAACGATCTCTCAAAACACGACTAAGAGCCGAATACCCCTTGCGAGGTTCTGAACTCCTTCCTCCCAATTCCCCTTAAATGGGTTAGAGGTGCGCAATGCAACCGTGTTGTATTGAGGTGTGATCGAACAATTCCAAGTATGAAATGCGATGATGAAATGCACACAAGTAATATAGCAAGAAATATTGAAAGCAAGTAAAATAAACAAGTAAGGATATCACAAATAAAAGTTAGTTCACAAGCAATAGATTGGAAGTAATTTAAAGCAAGAAATTAAGCAAGAAGAACGCCAAGCCAATCGCAAACAAAGTGATTTGTTTCGAGGTTCGAGCCCGTAGCTCTAGTCCCCGCCTTCACCTCCGTGAAGGGTTTCCACTATCCCCTTAGGATCCCGTACAAGTTAGGCCTCCAAAGACCTCAAGCCCGTAGCTTCACCTTACAAAGAAATTCCCCTTAGGAACTTGTCTCCACAAGAACAAAGGATTACAAATTGGTGATCTCAACTAGACCACAACACTCTTTCTCTTTTACAAACACTCTCACACTTTTACAACTTCACCTATAGAAAGAATATGAAATTTTTGGCTCTATGAAGTGTTTGTGAGAAAAGCTTCAGTTGTAGAGTGATATTAAGAATCAAACAACTGAAAATCAAACTTAAAAGAATGGAAATGAAAGCTTTAAACTATTTTTCTCTTTCTCTTGAAAAACTATGAAAACTTGTATTTTTCTTGGTTAATAACTAAGGCCTATTTCCCACTATTTATAGGGAGAGAATAGGTTAAAAACCTGATTTTTCCAGCTAATATCACCTGCAAAAGCACCCCAACAACCCTCTAAAAAGTCTGTTAAAACAGAAAATAAAACAGTTTTTCAGAACAGCCCAAAGAGGAAAGAGCCGTTGGAGGTGTTGCAGGCCTACCGGTCGACTGCCGGTCGACCGGGACTCTGCTGGCAAAAGAGCCGTTATGGCTCCGGTCGACTGCCGGTCGACCGATCTCAAGAAGGGAAACACAGTTTCCTTCTACCGGTCGACCGACCCAGTCGACCGGAAGGATACAGAGAGCAAATGTCTAATTTCGGTCGACCGGTCTGTTGGTCCGGTCGACCGACAGACATGCACAACTTGTGCATGTCCGGGCACAGCAGCCGGTCGACTGGGCCGGTCGACCGGTCTGCCTGGAAAACAGTTTTTCTGGGCAGATTTTAAGATAGAAAATTTGTATAAAATCTTTAAAAATCTGAAGCTAAGTTTTATGCTGAAAATAGTTTATATACATGTATTTAAACAAGTTTTTGAAGATGTAAAGCTTTGGGTACATGTATGTATAAACTAAGGCATAAACCTAGAAATAAATATTTTGAAAACATAGAAACATATAAAACAAATGTGTGTGCAAATCCTAGAGCCAAATTTCACATATTCTATCTTTACAAAACTAAACTTACAAACTACAATGGTCTTCAAGACTTCAACTTGAGCTATCTTCTCTTGATCTTCAATATTGCAATTTGAGCCCAATTTGACTTGTCTTGAGTCCAATAGCTTGTATTTGAGTCCAAAAACTTTGTATATGAGTGAGAGTACTTCTAGTATGATAATAAACCTGAAACACACTTAAGCAACAAATAATATTAGTACAAATAACTAATATGTTTTGTAATCATCAAAATACACTAAACATGGGTTGATTGTAACCTTGGGCCAACAATCTCCCCCTTTTTGATGATGACAAAACATATGAGTTATTAAACAAATAAAAGAGGAAAGAGCTTGGAAAGCTCCCCCTTAAACAATGCTATGTATTTAACATGAATATGAACACTATGTAAACATACATAAGGCATTGAAAAATATCATCACCAAAAAATAAACTATCATAAGGAATAACAAAATTTAAAACAAACAACATATTTATATTTCTCCCCCTTTTTGTCATACATCAAAAAGGGTTAAAAAAAATTTTAAGAATATTAAAAAAAATATTTTAAGTATCAATCTTACAAACATTTAATTCACCACAAATAAAAGAAAATCTTGCATAATCCAAAGGTTTTGTGAAAATATCCGCAAGTTGAAAATCGGTAGAAACAAAATCAATATCTATGTCACCTTTTTCAAAGTGATCTCTAAGAAAGTGATATCTAATGTCTATATGTTTGGTTTTACTATGTTGATTAGCATTTTTGGTCATGTGAATAGCACTAGTATTATCACAATAAATCTTAACATGATCAAAATGTAAATCAAAATCGAGAAGAGTATGTTTCATCCAGAGTACTTGTGCACAACAAGCTCCGGCTGCTACATACTCCGCCTCGGCGGTTGAAAGGGCTACACTATTTTGCTTTTTGGAAGACCAAGACACAAGACAATTGCCCAAGAATTGGCAAGTGCCACTTGTGCTCTTCCTATCTACCCTACAACCGGCATAGTCGGCATCCGAATAACTAGTCATGGTAAATTGGTTAGTTTTCGGATACCACAAACCTAAATCAATTGTGCCCTTAAGATACCTAATTATGCGTTTTACCGCTATTAAGTGTGATTCCTTAGGACATGATTGAAAACGTGCACATAAACATACGGAAAACATTATATCCGGCCTACTAGCCGTAAGATAGAGTAAACTACCAGTCATGCTACGAAATAATTTGATGTCTACTTCCTTACCTTGTTCGTCCTTGTCAAGTTTCGTAGTGGTTGCCATGGGAGTCTTTGCTACTTTGGATCCTTCAAGCCCGAACCTCTTGATGAGTTCTTTGGTGTACTTGGCTTGGTTGATGAATGTCCCATCACTACGTTGCTTGATTTGAAGTCCAAGGAAGAAGTTGAGCTCCCCCATCATAGACATCTCAAATTCCCTTTTCATGCATGATTCAAAATTCTTGCAAAGTGAAACATTAGTAGATCCAAAAATAATGCCATCAACATAAATTTGAACTATGAGGATATCTTGATCTATATGTTTGGTAAATAATGTTTTATCAACTTTTCCTTTCTTAAAATCATTTGAAATCAAAAATGAAGACAATCTTTCATACCAAGCCCTAGGGGCTTGTTTTAAACCATAAAGTGCTTTATCTAATTTATAAACATAATTAGGGTGTGTAGGATCAACAAACCCGGGGGGTTGTTCAACATACACCTCCTCATCAATATAACCATTAAGAAAGGCACTCTTTACATCCATTTGAAATAACTTAAAATCTTTAAATGAGGCATATGCTAAGGTCATCCGTATGGCTTCGAGCCGTGCTACGGGTGCAAAGGTTTCTTCAAAATCGATCCCTTCGATTTGAGTGTAACCTTGGGCAACTAACCTAGCCTTGTTTCTAACTACATTACCCGATTCATCCAACTTGTTCTTAAAGATCCATTTAGTGCCAATAGTTGGTCTATCTTGGGGCCTAGGAACAAGGTGCCAAACTTGGTTGCGCTCAAATTGATTGAGCTCCTCTTGCATGGCAAGCAACCAATATGAATCGGCCTCGGCCTCGAGGACATTTTTAGGTTCTATGTGTGAAATAAAAGCAAAATTACCACAAAAATCTTGAATCTTAGAGCGAGTGGTTACCCCTTTTGATACTTCACCTATGACGAGGTCCTTGGGATGATGAGGGTTGAATCTCCAATCCTTTGGTAGTGGTTGAGAGTGCTCCTTTTCATTTGCTCGATGTTCATTTCCTTGAGCCTCTTCCACTTTGGCTTCACTTCCATCACCATCCTTTGGCTTGTCTCCCATGGTAGAAGCATCCTCCAAGGTCACTTTCTCCAAACCTTCATCTAAAGCATCAATTTCTACACAATTCTTAACAAACTTGTTAGATTCCTCAAATTTAACATGAATAGATTCCTCAATAGTCAAAGTTGACCTATTGAAGACTCTATAAGCCTTACTAGTATTTGAGTAACCTACAAAAATAGCCTCATATGATCTAGCATCAAATTTTCCCAAATTAATATTTGTATTTAAAACAAAACATTTGCAACCAAACACTTTGAAATAAGAAACATTAGGTTTTCTAGAAAAATACATCTCATAAGAAGTCTTAGTAGTATTTTTACATAGGAAAACACGATTTGCAATGTAACATGAAGTATGAACGGCCTCGGCCCACAAATAATGTGGTAGACCATATTCATTTAACATTGTCCTAGCCATCTCTTGAAAAGTACGATTTTTCCGCTCAACTACTCCATTTTGTTGTGGAGTTCTAGGACAAGAAAGTTCATGTTTTATTCCATGTTCCTCACAAAAAGTGGTAAAGGAAGGTTAATGAACTCACCTCCTCTATCACTTCTTATTTTAATTATTGAGGAGCCATTTTCCTTTTCAACTCTTTTCTTAAAGGCTTGAAAATGTGAAAAGGTTTGACTTTTATGTTCAAGAAAATAAACCCAAGTAAAACGCGAAAAATCATCTACTAAAACATAAGCAAATCTACTCCCACTTAAACTTTTGGTTTGAGTTGGGCCAAATAAATCCATGTGGATTAGCTCTAATGGACGTGATGACATGATATCCTTAATTGATTTGAATGAGGACTTAGTTTGTTTTCCAAATTGACATGCGTCACAAACTCGGTCCTTTTCAAAGTTCAATGAAGGAATACCCTTCACCATTTCCTTAGAGTTAAGCCTAGAAATATGGTCAAATGAAACGTGGCCTAATCTCCTATGCCACAACCAAGAGTCGTCATCGAGGGCTTTTAAACAAGTAATATTACAAGACATATTTAACATATCAATCATGTAAACATTGCTTTCACGAAAACCGGAAAATACACAAACATTAGAAGTTCTATCAATCACTTTGCATGAAACATTATCAAAAACAACATCAAAACCTTTATCACAAAGTTGACTAACACTCAAGAGATTATGCTTGAGGCCATCAACTAAAACTACATTTTCAATTAAAGGAGAGGTGCCAAGTTTTACATTACCAATACCGATGATTTTACCCTTGGCGTCATCTCCGAAGGTGACGGTGCCACCTTCATGATATCTTGATAGGGTTGCAAAGTTGTTGATGTCCCAAGTCATGTGCCTTGAGCAACCGCTATCAAGATACCATAAATCTCTACGTCTTTGAGCTTTGGAAAGTACCTACATCATTTAAAACAATAGTTGACTTTGGTACCCAAACTTTCTTGGGTCCTTGAAAGTTAGTGTTACGAACCCAAACATTATGGTGTGATGCACTTAGTCTATCATAACAAAAATTAGCTAAGTGTCCTTTCCGTCCACAATGTGAACATGAATACACTTTTCTATACATGAATGCATGGTGTGCATGTGAAGTGTGAGCATGCTTTGGGGGTTTACCATGATGCATAGGTTGTGTAGCATGTACATGAGCATGAGCATGAGCATGATGAATATTTCTCTTAGGAGCTTGTTTCTTAGGAAACATATTCTCCATCTTCTTCTTATCAAATTCACTACACTTTTTCAAAACAACATCTAATGAGTCTAATCTTTCCTTAAGCATGGCAATCTCATTAGAGTCTACAAATGGGGTCTTTCCTTTACAAGCAATCTTATATTTTTCAAAATCATTTTTAGTGGAAACTAAAGAAGAATGTAAATCATTATTTTCTTTAGAAAGATTTACAATTTGAATATTAAGAGATTCATTATCCTTTTTCATTTTTAAATATTTCTTCTTTAAGAAATCATAATTACTAGAAAGTTCCATAAAAGCTTCTCCTAGCTCATCCATGGATAAATCTTCATCAAAAGGAGTTGAGGGGGTTACCTTACTTGTGCTCTCATTTGCCATGAAGCACATATTGGCGGTGTCGATCTCCTCCTCGGATTCACTTTCGTCATCCCATGTTGCTTTCATAGCCTTCTTCTTGTATGGCTTCTTGGATGAAGATGGCTTCACTTGTTCCGGACACTCCGCTACTATGTGTCCCGGCTTTTGGCAATTAAAGCAAATAATCTTCCTTTCTTCCTTGCCTCCTTGCCATCTCCTCCTTCCTTGGTACTTTGCCTTGTTGTACATCCTCCGGACATTTTTGACTAGAAGTGAGAGCTCCTCGTCATCTTCTTCTTCGTCATCTTCGTCGGAGTAGGTAGCATGACTTTTGAAGGCAATGGTCTTCTTTTTGGTAGGTGCCATGTCCTCCCTTGCCTTTCTCTCCATCTCATGGGTCTTCAAGTTCCCAATGAGTCCAATGAGCTCAATCTCATCTTTGTCATTGAGTTCCTTCAATGTTGTAGCTTTCACTTCCCATGATGGAGGAAGAGCCCGGATGATCTTTCACCCTTTGATCATTGTTGATTTCTTCACCTAGAGAAGCAAGACCATTAGTAATCTTTGTAAACTTAGTAACCATATCATCTATGGTTTCATTCTCTTGCATGCTAAAATTTTCATATTGGGACCGAAGAAGGTCTATCTTGGCCCTCTTCACTTGTGATGTCCCCTCATGTGTTACTAGCAAATGGGTCCAAATCTCATAGGCGGATTTGCAATGGATGACTCTAGCTATGTCATCATCATTGAGGGCTTGTAGGAGTGCATAATGTGCCCTAGCATTGGCATCAAACTCCTTGGTCTCAATTTCGGACCAAGTAGATTCATCACCGGGGGGTACACTAAATTGTTTAGTCACGGCCTTTGCAACTCGACTACCTAGAGATTGCAAGAAAACGGTCATCTTAACCTTCCATATGGGAAAGTTAAGTCCATCAAACTTAGGGGGTGTCTTAATACCATCGGCCATGTTTACTATGTGGAAATGAATGAAGTGATTAGCAATATAAGGATCTCTCTAAGGTTGTTAAGCCAAATCCTAGAGTCCAAGCTCTGATACCAATTGAAATACACCTAGAGGGGGGTGTGAATAGGTGTAATTGCTAATCTAATGCTCTTTTTAAATTTTACTTAAGTGAGTGATGCAACGATCTCTCAAAACACGACTAAGAGCCGAATACCCCTTGCGAGGTTCTGAACTCCTTCCTCCCAATTCCCCTTAAATGGGTTAGAGGTGCGCAATGCAACCGTGTTGTATTGAGGTGTGATCGAACAATTCCAAGTATGAAATGCGATGATGAAATGCACACAAGTAATATAGCAAGAAATATTGAAAGCAAGTAAAATAAACAAGTAAGGATATCACAAATAAAAGTTAGTTCACAAGCAATAGATTGGAAGTAATTTAAAGCAAGAAATTAAGCAAGAAGAACGCCAAGCAATCGCAAACAAAGTGATTTGTTTCGAGGTTCGAGCCCGTAGCTCTAGTCCCCGCCTTCACCTCCGTGAAGGGTTTCCACTATCCCCTTAGGATCCCGTACAAGTTAGGCCTCCAAAGACCTCAAGCCCGTAGCTTCACCTTACAAAGAAATTCCCCTTAGGAACTTGTCTCCACAAGAACAAAGGATTACAAATTGGTGATCTCAACTAGACCACAACACTCTTTCTCTTTTACAAACACTCTCACACTTTTACAACTTCACCTATAGAAAGAATATGAAATTTTTGGCTCTATGAAGTGTTTGTGAGAAAAGCTTCAGTTGTAGAGTGATATTAAGAATCAAACAACAACTGAAAATCAAACTTAAAAGAATGGAAATGAAAGCTTTAAACTATTTTTCTCTTTCTCTTGAAAAACTATGAAAACTTGTATTTTTCTTGGTTAATAACTAAGGCCTATTTCCCACTATTTATAGGGAGAGAATAGGTTAAAAACTCTGATTTTTCCAGCTAATATCACCTGCAAAAGCACCCCAACAACCCTCTAAAAAGTCTGTTAAAACAGAAAATAAAACAGTTTTTCAGAACAGCCCAAAGAGGAAAGAGCCGTTGGAGGTGTTGCAGGCCTACCGGTCGACTGCCGGTCGACCGGGACTCTGCTGGCAAAAGAGCCGTTATGGCTCCGGTCGACTGCCGGTCGACCGATCTCAAGAAGGGAAACACAGTTTCCTTCTACCGGTCGACCGACCCAGTCGACCGGAAGGATACAGAGAGCAAACGTCTAATTTCGGTCGACCGGTCTGTTGGTCCGGTCGACCGACAGACATGCACAACTTGTGCATGTCCGGGCACAGCAGCCGGTCGACTGGGCCGGTCGACCGGTCTGCCTGGAAAACAGTTTTTCTGGGCAGATTTTAAGATAGAAAATTTGTATAAAATCTTTAAAAATCTGAAGCTAAGTTTTATGCTGAAAATAGTTTATATACATGTATTTAAACAAGTTTTTGAAGATGTAAAGCTTTGGGTACATGTATGTATAAACTAAGGCATAAACCTAGAAATAAATATTTTGAAAACATAGAAACATATAAAACAAATGTGTGTGCAAATCCTAGAGCCAAATTTCACATATTCTATCTTTACAAAACTAAACTTACAAACTACAATGGTCTTCAAGACTTCAACTTGAGCTATCTTCTCTTGATCTTCAATATTGCAATTTGAGCCCAATTTGACTTGTCTTGAGTCCAATAGCTTGTATTTGAGTCCAAAAACTTTGTATATGAGTGAGAGTACTTCTAGTATGATAATAAACCTGAAACACACTTAAGCAACAAATAATATTAGTACAAATAACTAATATGTTTTGTAATCATCAAAATACACTAAACATGGGTTGATTGTAACCTTGGGCCAACAGTTGTCCCACCAAAGCTCCTTGATAGTGATGCATCCCAAAAGTATGTCTATCATGTCCAAGTGCATCCCCTACCAAGGCATCAATCCTCTCACGTCTTGTGAGAGCTCTCACCTACATCAAAGCAAAAGGTGGAGGTTTTGGTACCCATATTTTCTTGGGTCCTTTGGGGTTAGTCTTGTAAGGAACCCAAAAATTCTTATTCTTAGCAAAATTAAAATGATCTAATCTATCATAACAAAATTTTGCTAAATGACCTTTGCGCCACAATGTGTACACTTGTACACCTTAAAATGCTTGTGTGTATGTGTGTGGTCATGACGTGCAACATAAGCATATGCATGGTGTGAATGTGCATGAATGTGTGGAGTTTGTTTCTTTAAAAACATAGACTCCAATCTATTGTGATTAAATGCACAAGAACTCAAGGTAGAGCTCAAACTATTAATTTTATTTTTCAAAAATTTAATCTCACTATCATCAATGGTGGCATGAAGATTATAGTGGGATATGGAATCATTTTTCTTCTTTTTGGAAACTTTAACTTTCTTTTTCTTTTTCTTTTTCTTTTTCAAAAATTTTCTTTTCAAAGAGGTGTTTTCTTTTAAAACAATTTCCTTTTGAGTTTCCATCAAAATAATTTTATCTTTCAAAATAGTGTTCCCTTCACATAAATCATTTAATTTAGACATCAAGGAAACATTCTCATTTTTCAAATCTTCTTTTTCTTTTTCTAAACATGTAATCTTAGATTAAATGAATCTTGTTCTATATGCATGCAATCAATGTTCTTTTCAAATTTTTATTTTCTTTCTTAATCATGTCATATCTTTCAAGCAATAATTGACAAAATGTAGAAAGCTCTTCATATGACATGTTGACATCCTCATCCTCGGATTCGGTGTTTACCTCAAGGGGTTATCCCCTTGGACCATATAGCACGCGTTGGTGGTGTCGCTTCCAACGTTCGAATCGCTCCCGGCATAATATAGATCTTTTTCGCCAAGGGAGGTAATGATGTTCCAAACTACAAAAGCTGAGTCAATGTTAGCAACCTAAATAAGTAATCATCATTTAGGGTACTCTTCAAAGCATTTAGGGCTTTTGCATTAGCTTCAATGTACTTGCTATCATTAATATAAGAATCTTTAATTGTAGCAAGATAAACATGAATGCCTAAGGCCTTGAGGTACATAGACATCTTAACCTTCAAATTTTGGATGTTAAGAATGTCAAAGGTGGGTGGTGACATGAAGTCCATGGTGTGTGTACAAAATATTGTGATTAGCCTAAAAATGAGGATCTTTAACTCTAGGTTGTTAGACCAAATCAGAGTACCAAGCTCTGATACCAATTGTAAGTTCACCTAGAGGGGGGGTGAATAGGTGATGGCTAATCTAATGGTCACTTAATGCCAAATAATGCGGAATTTAAAACAATTATGACCTAATTAAAACTTCTTACACTAAACACCACGTATAACAAAAGAGTGTTGCCGAATTTCCCGTGAAGGGCTCTGGACAAACTCCTCTAGATTCCCCTTGAATGGGTTGAGGTGTCGCGTTGGCTCTCTTGGTTGAATACAAGTGTTAGCAAACAAACCCAAGCAAGTATATCAATATGAGCACACAAGTATATCAAGCATATAAAGATTTACACTATAATTGAATGCAAGAAATAAGTAAGGGGGAGAGAGAGAGAGAGAGAAAAGGCAATCGCAAACACAAAGGGTTGTTTCGAGGTTCGAGCACATTGCTCTACATCCCCGCCTTCGACACACGAAGGATTTCCACTATGCAAGATCCCAATGGATCTCTCCCCGATGCCGCAACCCTACAAGCCCTCGGACTCCCTAGTCCCGTACACACGCAAGCCCCACAAGCTCGCCGAGGCCGCACCTCAAACACGGAGTTCGCACCCGAACTCGAAACAACGCGGACACACACGTCCGCCTCCTCAAAGTACAAGAAATGATCTCTTGGTGATCTAAACACTTTGATCACAATAAAAGCTCTCACTACAACACTCCTATAAGATGAATAGCAATGGATAGCTCAAGTGTTTGTGTGAAAACTAGGATGAGAATGGTGGAGGAAAACTCAAAGAATCTCTTTTAAACACTCTTGAATAAATCTTCCCTTTAGATAGGAAATATTTGCTCTCAATATGTGGAGAAAACCCTTTAAAAGAATGGGAAAAACTGGCTCAAAGCTCTCCTAAAATCTTGTTCCAAAACAATGACCAAACCCCCAAATTTATAGGCCAGAAAAATATAGCCGTTGGGGTCTGTCAGGCCTGCCGGTCGACCCGCCGGTCGACCGCCAACGGTCAGAAATCTGACCGTTGGAGCCACGGTCGACCCCGGGTCGACCGAGCCACTGGGCAGAGAGAGTAGAACTTCTGTCGGTCGACCCGTTACGGTCGGCCGAAATTTCCAGAGAGCAGAGCTCTCTGGAGCGGTCGATCGTCCGGTCGGCCGTCCTCCAGTGCACAAAGGCGTGCACGTCTGTGCACGTCGGTCGACCGATCCAGTCGACCGACTTCAGACCAAGTCGACTATATAGTCGACTTGCTGAAGCCTGGAAACTGTTTTTCTGGGATTAAAAACTAAGTCTTTTGGTTCAAATAAAATCCCATAAAATACTTAAAAATCTACAAAAATAGTTTAACCAATATACTTTGATATACAAACATGCTTGCACAAAATCAAGGCATGTTATAAAAGATTGGACTATTTTTGTAAGTTGGAATTATTGGCTCAAAAGAAAACTTGTATTTTTCTAAAACTTGTTTTCCAAACTTCTTCATGATACAAAAACAAGATATTTTGAATTCATTAAAGCATAGTGTATATGGATATGATCCACTACACAA